>JABWIB010000446.1:0-10458 GCA_016617825.1 Platyplectrum ornatum
AGCAAGTTTAGGCATGTTTACTTTAGAAAAGAGGCGTCTAAGAGGTGATATGATCACCATCTATAAATATATTAGGGGTCAGTATAGAGAGCTTTCACATGAACTCTTTACCCATAGAACCGTACAGAGACGTGGTCACCCGCTAAGATTAGAAGAAAGGAAGTTTCACAACCAGCAGAGGAAAGGCTTCTTTACAGTAAGGGCAGAGGAAAGGCTTCTTTACAGTAAGGGCAGTGAGGATATGGAATTTATTGCCTGAGAAGGTTGTGATGGCAGGATCAAGAGGTAAAGGGTATTCAGGGTTATGACTGGTAAGTTAATTAGTATCTTAATCAGAAGGGAGCTCTTGTATATTTAAACTTGATGGACTGACGTCTTTTTTTCAACCTCAACTACTATGTTACTATGTATATATATATATATATATATATATATAAACTTTAAACTCATCTTACCCATCTTCCCGACTCTTATTCTACTCTACTAGTTTTGTGCATTGAAGTCAGTTTGTAGTGAAACCCATTGAAGAGCATTGAGTTGCTTTAGTATAAGTAACATGAAAACGTATTAATAATAGTCCTCATTATGAGCATGCCTGGCTTCTAGCTTTCGGATTGAAGAGGATAATTCAGTTCTGAGGAACTGTTTGGAACAAACTTAAAAAGACATAATAAAAAGCATATGCAGCAGACCAAATGAAGATTTTAGGATTTTTCACACTGTCAGTTTGAATATTAAAACAGTGGGCACAATGACAAAATCTTATCTCTGTTTTCAGATCCAAGAAATGTTAATTCTTGATGTATATTCAGTGGCTGCTGCAAATGATTACAGATGTGGTGGACATTGGAGAAATGAGAAAATACAAAGGAGAAAATATTATGTAGATCACCATGACAGTGTTTATTATGACAAATCATTCAGGAAGCCGGGCAGATGAAAATCAGTTGTTCAATAATAGCTTTCCAAATGAAAAGGCAGAACATATTGCAAATGCAAAATCAAACCCTTAGCTGGTCTGCTGCATTAGTGTGAATTAATAAATTATGGGGTGTGGAGTAACGGAAATAAATGTCTTATGTTGGTCATGGAGCAAATCAGCCTTTTCGTAGTGAAAGATAATGTACCAAAACACAAAATGATCTCAGTTTTCTTTGCACGCTGATAGCAGCAAAGTGTAGTAACCTGCAAATTGCCCTGCCACGGAATAATAATATACAAGGATTGGGTAGCTCTACAGCACTTACTTTGTAGTGAAAAATAAGCCTAAATTTAGCAAATGACTGTAATATAAAATTTACTGTTATACTATAGCAACACTAAATCACTAAATAAATACCTCTGAAATCCTTCAGCAGTGGAATTGATTTCATTCTGTTTAGCATCTATTCTTCTGTTTTCCACAACACAAGCACTGCCGGAGCTCTTTTGTACCCATCTTTATACAGTATATAGTATAAATTAATAACTTTTTTATTATTATTATTATTATGCACTCGCAAGGATCAGTAAGGCAATATTAGGTGGGACACACATAACTATGTTGGTTCCAGCCCTGGAGGTCCATTGGGAAGCTGTCATCATGGTAACTTACCATTCGTTTTCCTCATTGCCCACTCTAGGGAGATATTTATCACTCTAGTTGTTAATGGCCTGCTTAATGATTTAATTTAAAGAATGAGTATGTGTTTTCAGTTCAATAGTTCAAGCCTTCCCTTCTTCATAGCCCTCTTTTCCCCATCAACACTCCCTCTTCCATTTTCCCAAATTCTCTCTAGCATCACTCTTCCATAGAGCTTTTAACCTTCCACCTTGCTTCCCTCTAGAAGTGAGAGCAAAAGATCATTGCTTTTACCATGTAGAGAACACTTCCTGAGAAATCCCAAATCTTTCATTTTCTTTTATTAGAACACATTTGGACATTAGTGGAACAATTTCCTCCACCCGCTGTGGAGTTCTGTCTTTTTTCCTTTTATTACATATTACTAATATCCAGCCATGCTGAAACTGAACCTTTCTTTTATGATACAGTTACAATATATTAATCTATAACCTTTAAAAGAAGTAAACCATTGATCCACTATTTAATTACTGAATTCTGAGTTCTATTCCCAGAAGGGACAGAAAGTGAAAATTGATGTTTCTTAGGTGTGTATAACACCATAACCTCTGCAAATGTACTTATTAGTTCGAGCTGCCACAGTGTGAACCAGCAGTGTGTTAGGACTGCAGGGACATGAGTGATTGTCAGTCTGTGTAAAATATATGTATTTCATCTGTGTGCTGCATTATCAATAACATTAACTATATCATGTTTACCTGATAAATTACATATTTTCATTTTAGATGCACACCATAAATATCTTTCAAATGTTAACAGATTCAGATTTACATTCTCATGACTTACACTCTCATGGGTAAAACCATGTTTAATTGCATGTAGTATAGTGTTGCTGACAGTAAACTATCTGACAGTGTAAACATAACCCTACATGTAAGCCTAACCGCATCTACAGCCTAATCTTAACTGCAACGTAAAGCTGGCCATACACCTGAAAGTTAATCTTTCCAATCAACAGATAAATCACCCTCACAGCAGAAATCTGTTACATGTGTACTCACAAAACATGCATTTAATGAGTGCACATTTAACAGATTTCTGCTGTGAGGGTCATTTATCTGTTGATTGGAAAGATTATCTTTCTGGTGTATGGCCAGCTTAAGTCTTATGCTGGGTACACATCAGAAAGATCATCTTTCCAATCAAAAGATAAATGACCCTCACAACAGAAATCTGTTGTGTACTCACAAAATGCATGTTATGTGAGGACACATGTAACAGATTTCTGCTGTGAGGGTCATTTATCTGTTGATTGGAAAGATGATCTTTCTGATGTGTACCCAGCATAACTCTAGCCCTTTAGTGCTCATCCATCCATGATGCATTAAACTCAGTAATCAGGCATCCCAGTTGAGTACGGAAGTGTTGATCAGGTGCCCCAGATGAAAAGTCTTCAGTGGCACACCACATCGCTGAATCTTGCTTGCTGTTGTGTCATGGCCATCGCATATATGGCAGGATTAGAGTAGTCTTCAGTCCAGCAGTTTTTGAGCTCTTTCACTAGTGCCGCCATGATTTCCTAAAGTGAATTTCTGAAGAATAGAGAATATGCAATCTATAATGTTGTGGCCTGCAGGTGTCATAAAACACTTTGAAGGAGGATAAAGGTGTCAATGTTAATTTCACAATTTTTGGGACACAAAGGAATTGAAAAATGTATGCCAAATTCTCTAATCTCTTAGAAGTAGTCAGCATTTATGGCAGATACTTATGCTTTCCCTTTAAATGATTACACTTCAAGAAGTATTAGTCACAAATACAGCAGAAAGTATTTCACATAATTATCATCACTCTTCTGTAGTTCAGATGAAATTGTATTAGTTATTTTGTTCAGTCACAATATGAATGAGAAAGGAAGAATATAACTATTAATCCTAGGACCTGTAAAGTATCTAGGACATCTGCTGAGCCTTAGGTTAAAAGCACAATCTAATAAAGTACAGCTTTCCGTGGTGACCCATGCAGAGAGTTCAGAGCTTAATTTTTTTTTTTACTTACAAAAATAATTCCTCATCTGTTAATTCTGAGTCCCATGACTAACATGTTACTATATTAAACCTCCCCCATTGCTTTTGCAGCAGAATCATTAAGTGGTATAACACATGATATGGAGCGATGCTGTGAAGTTTATAGAAATGTAACACTGAATAGAAAGCAAGTGAAATAAGTAACTTAGAAGGATAACACCTATGATATCTTTTGCTTTAAGCTAAATCTTATGTTAATTATTTGTAAAGCTCCAGGAACATTCCTGTGATAATAAAACAAATCCTTATTGCTGTTACCCATGTGATGTCTTCACTGTAGTGTATCATAAATGTTCATATGTTATATGACATTCTGTTGTGTGATATGTTTTTTGGTTTATCAATTTAAACAAGTGAGACTCAATTCAAGTCTACAACATTAGGTTTATTGGCAAATGGCAAAATAGCAAACTTAAATATACATAAGCTTTTCTACTCGGTAACATACCTTTTAGGTATCCAACAGTAGTCGGTCAGCATAATCCACTTGCCCAGAAATCGCTTTAATGGAACTGTCCAGATGAAAACGCTTCCCATGCTCAACACTGACTACCCCAAAATTGTCTAAGAAGAAGTCCAGGGCCTATATTTACTAAGCCTGAGAAATGGAAAAGTGGTTTCCTACACATCCAATCAATCAAGATTCAAGCTCACAGCTAGAATTTGATTGGCTGCTATGAGCAACATCCCCATGTTTCCATTAAAGCAGCTTAGAAAATAAGGCCCAGATATGAGTCAAAGAAGTGGACATTTCTCATTTCCAAGCGCTTCCATGGCAGACTCTACTTTGTCAAACAACAAGCTCCTCTTTTAAGGTCAAAAAAATCTTTATGCTTCCGTCTGAAGTACATATGTACTTTCTAGGAGATTCTAGGAGATGGCAGTCTTTCAACCTGGGGTCTAAACGTTCTGTTTACCTTTTTGATAATATAAATTGGCCATTGAGAAACTGTGGTTTAGGATATGGACAGGACTACTTAGTAGTCCTGAGTTGTCACTATGCTCTTCAAGCTGAATTGCAGTTTCAATGTTTAAGCTTTTCTGAAGGCTTTGGCACCAGCATTGCTTTTTTAAGGCAAAAGACTCATGGAAGACGCTAAGTTAGGGTAGGTTACAATGTACTTTGACTTGAAGATAGTGCCCAGAATATTTGTCAGGCCAAAGTAGCAGTTCTTGGTCTTTCGTTCCTTTCATGGAACAGTTAACTTCATGTGCAGAGAACCCTTTGACCAGTTTGTGAGGTACATCTCCTCTGGGCCTTTCTTAGCTGCCTCTAGGTACAAAGAGTGTTTTAACCTGTTGGCTCTTCAAGATCTCCTCTATCCCTGTGGTGGGCCTGTGCCTCGTCTTTATGCAGAAATATATGGAGAATCTGCAATGTTCACAGCGTAAGAACCTGGCAGGGAAAGCTAGAGGCAAAGTTCTACATCCCAGGAGTCACCTAAGACAGCATAGTATGTGAAAAACAATGGCTCAAACAGCACTGTGGGCTAACATAATGTAATTATACACAAGATCGCTGAATGAAATAGAGACTCACACATTAAACTATTTTATAAAAATACTGATTCATAAATGCACATATTATGATAGCATCACCATAAATATGAATACACCGCTATATATTGTATGAAGGGTTAATAATTATCAGACTGCTAGTTTCTTGAAAGAATGTTCAGATATGATTTCAGTAACACTGAAAGACCTGGTTTGGAAAATGTATCATTAATTGATTGTAAACTTGTAGCTGGCTATTCAGTTGTTGTTCAAATTAATTTTTACTGTTATACAGCAGATGGATTATAGATATAAGATGGTTGGATATACTGTATACTGTCCACTTTTGGAACCAATAGCTGGCATCTATGATTGTCCTTGGGGTTAGGTGTCTCACTGCTGTTCCACCTTGGTAGGCAGTGCCGAAGACACGGTTTGCCTTAACATCGATGTTCAGGTGGAAGCCGCACAGATTAGACAGGCTTATAACAGAGCTCTTATATATCAAAGAAATGGAACCGAAAAATAAAAATATTTGTGACAAAAGCTACAGTAGTGTATTATATATAGGATATATAGAAAGAAAAGATACTAATTTATTAAACAATATTGAAAAGGCTTTTCAGATGTTCATATGTTCAAATAAGTGACCCCATACCTCCTTAAAACTACAGCAACTTCCTAACTGGTGCAGTATAATTGTGAATGGGCTTTTTGGAATCTGTACCCCGATTCTGCGATTGAGCAAGCAATTATTGGTCTATATTGGTGCTGCTTTCAAAAAGGCCATTTTGTCTACATGGATAGGTCAGGACCCCCTAGATTACATATGGTGAAATCCGCCCTACAATTTCTTTTCCAAATGAATTGGGTGAAAACAGTGCGCTTCCAGATCTTTTTATACCTGGCTGCCCAAGGTGAATAGTCTACCTTCTGCCACTAAAGATTAGCTGACCTACTGTTTTCAACTACTTGGTATCAATATGCTTTTTTTTTGCAGAAGATCACCCTTTTTGAGGCAATAGGAACATGGTATTTGTAACGTCATCATAGATGTAGTTACAAAAAATAACCCATACAACTTCTTTGTCAAGTTGACTTTTGGATAAATTTCTGATAATGCATTCCAAGTCATTGTACATTATGCAGCATTGATTGACTATTAGCAAGAAAGCCCACGATATGCAACAGGATTGATGAGTTGTTATGGCTGACAAAATCAAACACATAGTATAATAGTATAGAAAAGAGGAGATTTTCTAAATACATTTCTTAAAATAAAATTTCAGGCGATTTAGTTGCCATACATGCAACACTTGTTTTTTACGTGTATCCTACATATACTGTAAGTTGGTTTGGTTTTATTTGTGCAGCCTTTGTTTTCGTCTTTGAGATGCCTCTGAATTATTAAATTGACTGCAGTGAATGTTACTGCAGTAAGGCAGAGCTAATTAGCTGTAGGCTGTTTTGCTGTCAGTGCCAAATGTACCAATAAGTGGCTGGTGATCACAGCAGGAGCTCCTGCTTCTTTATGCCAGCTAAAACCTCCACAGATTAATATAATTTTGTGTAGATTTTATCCTCCCTGGTGTTAATCCTAGATTGGTTGACTGCCACAAACATATTGCTTAATATGAGTGATAAAAGTCTGCCTATAACAGGAGCAGCAGCCGCAGGAGTTCAAACTGAAACAGAATAGTTCGGAGCTTTTTAATTGCCCTAGAATCTGCTGACTGGATATTCGTAGATGCTATTGTTCCTTTTGAGTTGCTTACTAGGCCACATCTGATCAGTCAGTCGTGCAAAATATAATCTAACTAAGAGCAAGCTGCAGAAGCAAACACATATATCCTCTGTCCATAGTCCTTGCAGACCCAACAGTCAGTCGTGCAAAATATAATCTAAGGGCAAGCTGCAGGATCAAACACATACATCTTCTGCCCATAGTCCTTGCAGACCTAACAATCAGTCGTGCAAAATGTAATCTGAGGGCAAGTTGCAGGATCAAATCCATATCCATATGCTACTTACTGTCTCCAGCGTGTAAAATAAAACTGAGAGCTTGAATCTGATTTGTTGCTATGGGCAACATCCCCACTTAACAATCTCACTGCAATCTCACCATGGGGTTAGTAATGTGGGGTTAGCAAAGTTCGACTGAGCCATGTGTCCATATCTCTAGAGCCCCTTTCTCTCTCTGGGCCAGATTCAGATTTACACTCTCATACACTCATACACTCAATTCATCACTCATCCATTTTACCTCCCCTGAAATTCAACATGGTTTTACCCATGAGAGTGTAAGTCATGAGAGTGTAAATCTGAATCTGGCCCTCTATCTATTGCTCTAGTCCCCTTACCATGACCCTGCTAAAAAAAATCGATATTCATGTATAATAAGACATTAGTTCTCCTCTTAATAAGAGTAATAACATGAGCACACGACAGAAAACCCCCAACGGCGACCAAACGCCGGGAAACCTAAACAAACGACATCAGTGATCAAACGTATTGATCACCGATGTTCGTTTGTTTAGAAATTTTTTTTAAAAAAAAATACCTTCTCCGTGTGCTGCGGCATCTCTGACCTGCATGGAGACGCCGCAGCACACGGAGAAGGTGCTGGGCACCGCTCTGGTGCCCAGCGAAGACATCAGAAGGGTGAGTGTATTTAATCAATTTTTTTTTTTTTACAGCTATTTTTTTCCCCCCCATTGGCCATCATGGGAACGACATCATTCTGTGGATGGCCTGCAAACAGGGTGATTTTCCCTAGGGAAAATAACCCTTTTGTCGGTGGCGATTTTCCATGAAGTCGTTCTTGTGAATGGCCAGCATAAAACAGAGGTTTCTACCAGGTGCCATTATGGCAGCAAGAAACCTCTTGGCTAATAGCTTACAGGCAGCTATACATAGTTGTAGGCACAGACATTGACTGGTTGACTGGTCCACCACTTTAGAACATTATTTGTAGCAGAAATAAACCAGGCAACGTCTGTGTCTGCTCTGCTACATAAAGTTTGGCTATGCTGACGCCCAACACAGCTGCACTACATCAATAAATAATAAATAACATATAAGCAGTAATGCCCCTCTAGGTGTGTATATGCCTTTAACACCATCATTCCGTTTGTCAACCTATACCAATTCCAAACATGGTTAGAATAGGATAATATGTGTGAACAGATTATCCATGTTCACAGAACCTAGGGTAGACACAACAGTGATTGATGCCTTACTGCACGTAACCTTCTGTTCAGGTCAAGCATAATGGATTTTATCTAACACGTTCTATTTATAACCGTGATTTCCTAATTGCTTAGCTGAAAGGGAACAGTACTCATAAGGGATAACTTTTCTTTTCACTCTCTACCAATATTGCACTATTGTATTCAATACAATGTGAACAATCCCAGCCTTAACACTACAAATGTTCATGTATAACTGTTGCTTGGATATTTATATCTTGCGGCATATTTTTATCCATGGTTGTTATGTACAGGAAATAAATAAGATAACATTTCTAAAAGAACCAGAATACTGAAAATTGTAGAATATTTTTTGTGCAGTTGCACTTATTTGACAGTTTCTTGTCACTTAATATCTGACATGCATCTTTAGCAATGTAATTGCACAAAAAAGAACACATGCACATCTTCCTACAGAGCTACTTTACTGATGGGTTTGAGTCATAGATAAGTGCAGCAGAGTGTTGTCTATGTGGGCTGAACTGGAAAAAACAGGGGATATTCCTTACCCTTGGGACACTTAGAACCTGCGCTCTGCATAAAAAAGCTTTTGAATAAATGCATTGTGTAATGCGATTAAACACTGTACAAGCACCTTGGGCTGATTCCACGACTTAGTAGTCTTGTAGAGAGTTGTGTAAGCTATTTTGAAAGAGCAATGAAAAATTTGACTTTTTTTTTTAAATGTGCAAGCTCTACCATACAAAGTATAATATATAGCATACCCACGGATAACACTATTTCTACTATATTCAAATGCACACCATACTTTTACATTGGCTCACAAACAATGCTGCATTCTGATGTGTAACTATGTCTCTTGCAAGGCGAGCACACTCACCATTTGTGCAAGATATGCATGGTCGGTGACGGTACTAATGCAAATCATACATTAAAGGCTTTCCCAAGCAAAGCCCTGCATTCAATGAATCTCTAGCACCATATAGGGATGGGTTAAGCAGGGCACCATTCCTTGCATTGCATGTTTCCTTAAATGTGCAGATACATTTTTTTAATGAAACCTCATGTATTAATGTTTTAATGAACTAATGAATTCATGTAGTTACATGGTCTACCACTATGCATTTGAGTTTTATGAGGTTGCCTGTATACCATAGCAGTGTGCTACCCACTTCGAGCACTGGAACATACTGAAATTGGAAAAAGGTCAATTGAAAGAGGGAAGAAACATATGCTAAATATATGACAGTCACCTCTATAAATGACAAATATATTAGTGCATTGGCTAAACTTGCAGATAACATAAATGATATACTCAGGGGCGTCAGAACATTTTTACTTGGGGGGAGAGGGTGTTAAAAATCCTTTTATATATATATATATATATATATATATATATATATATATATATATATATATACACACATATGTACTATATATATGTACTTTTGTCAAAAACTCAAAAAAAACCAACTCACATGCTGTATTGTAGGTGCCGCGCCACTGATAAATGAGCTGATTCAGACACAAGACCTTAGGTTAGCTATCAGTGAGGAGGATGGAGGGGGCACACGCTGGACTGAAGTTTGAGCAGTTCATTCAGGAATCTGGCGGGCCAGTGATCAGAAATTACACTGGAAAAAGATTCCAGGCTTAACTCCTCAAACTTCAGACCAGCGTTTGCGCCCTCCCTCGTTAATCTGCATTACTTTTAAATGAAAAGGGAATTCTTGTGGGTAGCGTCGTTTTCATATTTCATATTTATTTCATATTCGCCCCCTTGCCCACCCTATTCTGACACCTATGGATATACTGCATATGATGATGTATAGGTTTGTTTCAAAATATTTGCAAAACAGTAAAATGACAACATAGGTAAAGAAATGACTGGAGGCAGGGGCGTAGTTAACGGTTCATGGGCCCAGGTGCAAAAGGTCGGTTTGGGCCCCCCCCTTACTTATATATAAAAAAAAAAATTCTATCAGTTTACCCACATGTATGTATGAATGTGTGTGTATGTATGTATGAATGTGTGTGTATGTATGTATGAATGTGTGTGTATGTATGTATGAATGTGTGTGTATGTATGTATGAATGTGTGTGT
>JABWIB010000446.1:14436-34858 GCA_016617825.1 Platyplectrum ornatum
GTGAAAATCAATTTTTAGCGCTGGAAATATTCACATTAGTTTCATTCACAAAAGCTGAACATAGTAACTGCCGTGATTACTATGCCAACTTTTGTATAAACAGAGTCAAAAAAAAAAACACACATTATTATTTTTATTAATTTTTTTATTATTAGTTTTATAATTTTTTTATTATTATTTTTATTATTTTATACGGCGCAGTATATACGGCGCAGGGTGGAAGGGGGCTGGTGGAAAAACCACCAAAGCCCCTCTGCACATTTTGTGATTGGTGCTGTACAAAACAGCACCAATCACATTTAAAATATAGTGTTACCGTTACCGGTAACACTATATTCGCTGCGATTGGCTGTTCACATTTGAACAGCCAATCGCAGCGATCGCCGATGGGGGGGGGGAAGCTGCTCCTGTCACGGACAGCAGACATGTTTGAACTGTCGCCGCGGCAATAGACGCGGTGACAGTTTAAAGTCTTTACGTACATGTACGTCATGTGTCGGCAAATACATGCCGAACATGACGTACATGTACGTCACATGTCGGGAAGGGGTTAAAATAAATTTTATAGGTCAACTAAAAAAAACATAATTATTCAGATGATGTTCAAAAGTGGAACTAATTGTGAAATAAAGTTACTAACAATGGATTAAAAACCCATGCAGCACATTTCCACCTTCAGATTGGGCAATACTAATTCCTGTGANCCTGCGTAAAAGGGGTTGATGTGTAAATGTGGATTGTACATAAGGCTTTAGCCCTTACTATACGATTTCATACCCCCCACCAAGTGAACATGCTGCGCACATACAGCCGCACCTTCTTCCATAAACATCTGGATGTTGAGGGTCTAGGTTTATGCTGGAAGTCAGCAGCATGCAAAGATGAGGAATGCGGACATTTTCCGCTAGCAGCATGCGTAAATTACCAACAATAGAAACGTTTATTGTAAATCATGCACTGCCAAGCCAAAACTTCCATTCTGATTGGTTGCATTCATGGCGTTTTCTAAAGCTAAGTAAAACGATATCCAATACCATACACATATGTCAGAAAATTCTTATTTTGGTATATAGGATTTTAGTACATTGTTGGATGTATGCTTCTAGAAATAGTACATGATTAAATGATCACTATACGTTTTCAGATTTTATTATAAATATATCTTTATATACAATAATATTTAGCATAAGAGTCCAATGTCTCAGGAACGCACACACTTTACTTCATCAACTGTAGGTGCACAGCTTCCAATNATCCAGACATAAGGGGTATCATCAAAGGTACACCAGCCGGCACACTATATCCTAATTTTATAATTTTATTCAATAATTACTTAAAATGTTCATATGACTTGTTTGGGCAAAATCCATTCCACATGCCCATTAAATCCATACACTCCAAAGGGAACAAAACATGAAATCAAAAATATCCATACTAAAAAAGTCATACATCCAATTTAGAATCGTCCGGTAAAGTGCTTTTGAGGAAAAACAATGTCATATTTTTTTGTGAAATATATTTATGAATGCAAAGTCTCCTTTACCTTTATCCAGATCCATTACATTTCAAATTCAGAGAACATGCAGTACATTCTAAATTCAACCTTTTTAAAAGCGCAAAAGTTGATGCATATGAAAAATTCCAATTTACAGCTAAACAACTCAAGACTTGCACCTAATCTATATTACTTTGGTTCAAAATGTAAATTAAATTCAACAGAACTTTGTCCTGTTAACATTGTTTGCATGATTACACTACTTAATTATTTGTACAGGATAAAAACATAAATCAAAACATGATTTTGATTTATAATTTGATATAATATTATGTTGTCTTTACATTAAAAACATCTTACTTATCTTGCATATCGGAAAATTATATGCGCTTGGCATGTACACCCAATCCCCTACCAAACTGTACAAATGCAGTATATAAAAATCCCTTTCCCAAGATTCTGCTATGTTATCCAATCTGAACTTTAGAGAGCTGGGACCTGAGTTTTGTCGTGCGCATAGACAATGCGCAGTCGCAATGCTATGTATGCACTATTCAGTGTTGCGTGAATCTGCATCTTTTGCCAGCTCTAAATTGCACGTAAGCGGCTCTTTTTGACGCATGTAAGGAATGCGTGAGCCATTGCGCTTACAACAATCTTGATGGTGCAAGCTAATTGTTTTGTTATGCTCTTGCAAAGGCCCTTGCGACTATGCTCTGTGTAGTAGGCTATGCAATGGTTGTAATGTATGCTACTACAGTTTTTACTGCTACACACATTCAGATGGAGGGTTCATTTTTGTTTTGTTTTATGGGTTAACATTTTTTTGCACCATCGTTTTGTACCTTATATGATCTATGTATTCACAAATTAAAAAAAAATCTGAAATTAAAATCACACATTTGATGGAAAAACATTGTGGTTTCATGTATAAATAAAAAAAACTCAATGTCAGACATATTTGCATATATTACAATGTAGTCAAACAATAGTAGGAGCTGCATATAGACATATGCTATATTACAGTATGGGTGATTATGGTGGTTTTTTGGTTAAAAAAGCATGTGGATCAAACCCCCTTCAAAAATAAAACAGTACACATGTAAGAAAATTTATTTGCTACCTTAACACAATATAATGAAAGTACAATACATAAAATATGCTCAATATAACGGTGTAGAGGCAAAAGCTAAGCCTTTACACTTACTCAATGCTGTGCTTTGTAGGAGTGAATTGTGTGCGACTTTTTATATGTTGCGCATGCGCATATCCGCAAAGCACTGCGACTTCGCTAGCCTTGCTGGCGGAGTCGCAGCTCTGAATCAGGTCCCTGGCTCATATCCCTTATCCAGAAACAAAGTGCAAATCTAAATACATAGATACTGTTTATTCACTGATCCTTTTTACACTCCAGAGACTTACTTTTCCATTAACTGTGGCTTCAGCCTGCTATTCTGTTCTCCTGAGATCTACTATAAGCAGTTCTTCAAACACTTATGTGTCTGAGAGACCAGTGTTCTAGTAAATGTGTCATCGCAGTGCCATCTGGTACTCCAGAGTCTTATTATTAGTGTTTCATTCAATTTCTAGAATTCTGCTACTGGTGTTTACACAATACTTTTGAGATATATTTTTACAGTATTTCTTTTTAGTACTACTCCTCCTGCCTTGAAGGTCTACTTCTCCTATCTGTTACTAAATGATTAGATTGATTTTAGATTACAGATTTTATGTATTCTGTTTTGCTGCTATAAGGTTTACACAGTCTTTTCTAAATATAATAAAGATTGCCACATGTTATCAGCTTAGTAAAATCGGTCTAAAAATATATAATGCCATGGAAGGC
Organism: Platyplectrum ornatum; assembly: GCA_016617825.1. NCBI lineage: Eukaryota > Metazoa > Chordata > Amphibia > Anura > Limnodynastidae > Platyplectrum > Platyplectrum ornatum. Next base: position 17,778 of record JABWIB010000446.1, read on the forward strand.
ATATATAGCTATTTTTCATTGTTTGGTTACCTAGCATTAAACTCTGCATTATAAAGCCGTGAGTCATACACGAGACCATGCAGAACTAGAAGAGACTTGGGAATGTGCATTTTCTGGTTGGCAATGTCTCCAGAATGCTCTATTGTGTATAAAACACAGTACATTGCTCTCATTATTTATCTCTTATAATACTTTTAATGTTCGGCATCTCTTGCTGACAAACATTGTTGCAATATGTATACTTACATATGTCAGCAGGTGATACTACATGGGGAAAAAAGAGCATACACAATTCAGATACTGATCAGAAAAAAATACAATTCAGATACTGCTAATAGGTGATCAAAAGCCTCTGCACAATACAGAGGCCCAATGCAATGTGACTGAGGTAGAGTCATAATTCTCTTTAGCAACCTTATAGAAAATATTATACACCATAGTGTTCTGCAACAGTAGTTTTGTTTAAAAAGCACAATTCAATATACCCTATTTCTCTACAGTGCTGCTTATATCAATAATGACCCACCATTACAAGTATTGTCATCATTAGTGCTTGTCACGGACGTGTTAAATATACTATGCCTAAAACTGTCACAAATATTTTATTATGAATTATGATTAATGTTTATTTATTAGGCACCACAGTTTCCATAGCACAATAACAGGACAACAGGCACAGACAGGCATACAAGTGATTACATAAAGTGGTTACATACTTTATACGTAAACTGGTGTGGGATGTGGAATGACATGGAGTGAAGGTCAGCTAGTGAAGAACAACGAATAAGAAGTTCACAGGGAATGATGTGGAATTCACACACTACACTGTTCACACCCTGTATTTGTACCTATTTAACCAGTTTGTAATGGGCTAAAAGATTGTTTAATTAATTTATGTTGAGTATATACTTTGACAACAACACAACACTTCTTTGGTTACTTCTGAGCAGTGCTAAATCAGCCCTATGTGCAGTAACTTAAATGACTTTCTATATTTTATATGTATCATGTTTCTTATGGTTGTGCACAGTTTTGTTTTATTACACACGTGTGTTATGACTGANCTGGACTCATCTCTAATTTATCTAATTATTTGTCTTCACTGTTTATGTGCGTTACTGCATGAGATTTAGCTGACTTGCTTAATACGGTTAGAACATTGGCGTGACCTTTGATTCGCTTTAAAAGCTGGAAGAGCTAAATGTCTTTCACTCTGTTTCTCAGTCTGCTCCTCCCTCATGCCTTGTAAAACCCTGGCTTTCCTTGCCAAACTTGTAAAATTCACCACCTACTTCTGATGCCATCTGTCCCAATGTTTGTTATTTCACACTACTATATTCTTCTTCTTCCAATAATTCTTTAATTGCCCTTCTGTCATTACTTATGCTGCAAAATGTCTGTTATTTTTACACATAACACAGTCAAGACATGGAGTGCATTACTGTAGATATCTATACCTGGTTTATAATAGTCTTAACAATTAACTGCCAATATTTTTAGGTAATCAAATGTAACTGACAGTATAGAACTGCAATCACCATAATAGCAGTGACTTCAGTATGAGTGGGCAAAACCATGTTACATTTCAGGGGAGGTAAAATAAATCGTATTTTTGCATGCAGGGAGAATACTCTGCATAATGCACAAAGATACTGTTAAACTGTTATTAAACTTCATCTAGGAAACATCATTTCTCAATACCGTTTGCAACGAATGAAATTTAACTCCCCTGCAATTCAACATGGTTTTGGTCACTGACTCGTAAGTCTGGATCCAGTCCAAAGACCCTGCTATAGACCAAAGGCCCTGCTTTAGGCCCAAACCCACATTTAACTATACATCAATACTGATTGTGTATGCAGTACTTGGGTTAACATCATAGCAACCGCGACATAGTGTATCTGCAATTGCCCCTATGTATCATTGTTTGCATATTCGACATGTACACATGAGGGTGGGAGGAGGGATGCTAATTGTACAGTAAGGACTAGCTTCAGCCCTTACTTACAATCCAGATTACTGTACTTCCTTGCTGTAAGGCAAAAGCGGTGCAATAGTCCCCGCAGAAGGCAGGATGGTGTAGATCTCTGATAAACATCCATTGCAGGATGCAGTCTGGGGTGCCCAATGCTGCTGCAGGAGACATGTTTCATATGAGCCCCATCCTTCGTCAAATCTTTTCCAGAAATAGGTATCGAAAAAGAACATATCTCCAGCGGCAGTCTCTGGCCCCAGGGTTGCCGAAAAGGCCAGGTCCGGTGCTGCCTATGCACGGGGTTTCCCGGGTCAACACTGTGCAGTGTCAATGGACAGCTGGTCGGTGCGGCCGCAGATCACCAGAGTTAAAAAATCCTGGCGATCTGCGGCGGGGTAATCTGAATGTAGTAAAGTGTGTAATGTTCAATGATGCTGCAGAATCGCTTGAAACAGTCTGAGGTTGTTTGATTTGATTTTTGGGAGCTCCTAACCAAATATCCTAAATGTGATCAGCAATTGAACGAAATGTTTTGTTTCGTTTTTTTATTGGGTACTGAGTCAATGATGTCGCCATTGTTACAGCATTAGCAGACAGGAAGAGGCAGAATCATTCAGAGCCGCCATGGGGGGGGGGGGGCATGTTTCCCAGAGGGAATACAAATGGAAGGCTTCCATCTGCAAGCTTTCTATCAGTGTTCCCTCTGTTGTTGCTGCAGTAATGACATCTAAGTGAGCTGCTGGCCAGCCCAGACATCAAAACATCATGTGGGTAGGGGGAGCCCCGGACTTACGAACTTCGTCATTCCCGGGTCCGGCTTGCCCTGATGGCAGCCCTGGTATCGTCCACTGCATGCATGGTCTTAAGAAGAAATGCATCATGGGAGAATGGTAAAATCAGATTGTTAGTGAAAATAGCCAAAGGGTACCCAGCCTTAGATATGTGGTTAATTCGAGGTATTTTATGCTCAAATCTAAAGTCAGGTGTGAGGCATTCCAGCATTTAGTGGTATACAGACTTTGCTATTATTGTGTATAAAAGTATTGTTGCCAGCTCATCTGTGCATAACAACAGATTAAAGATGAGTTCTTATAGCACAGAATTCTGGCACATGCTTCTGGGCTGCTTGCCACAACACCCATCTCATATAATAGATGTTTTTCTTTTGCCCTGTACAACCACTTTTTTTCTTGCTCACTGAGGAAGATTGAAGAGTCAAAATAATTTTTATGGAAAGATGCTTTCAGTATCATCCATGTACTTAATGCTGAACAAGAACGACATAAACAGAATTATTAGTGTACATCATAATCTAGATCATTTTTAGAAGCAATATGGAATGCACTTAACGTGTTACGCAGCATTCAAAATTCATCTTTAAGCATAAAAGACTATGGGTAAAACTGCTGTTATGCATGTGGGTAGTGGGCATTTATGATATGCAAAGTGGTACCCTGGCACCTGATTTCACAGTAGATAACTGGTACTTTATAAATAAAAAAGTTGAGGCCTGCTGAACAAAACTTTGGGGTGTGACAAAGACTGGTTTGACAATAAAATGTATTCCCATTCATTCTCTTTGTAGAGCATCAGTGAGAGAAGCACTTCTTATGTCATGCCCTTAGTAAAGTCAGCTAAAGGAAGGCAGTGTACACTTTAAACATAGTTACTTTAAACATAGTTACTTTAAACAGTTACTTTAGTTACTTTAAACATAGTTATCTTGGAAATTTATGCACAATTTTGGCATTGTTTCTACTATTGGGTAATTATAAAGTTTCTCCGGGAATCTTACTTTGCTGATTTCTATCATTTATGTATGTCATATATCTCCTCAACTGTAAGCACACATATTTAGGCCTATTTAATTGAACTAATATTACACACATGTGCTTGTTAAAGGACCAATGTTAAGGGTCGGTTCATTTGCTTGGGGTTGTCTAGAGCTGTAATTTCCCTCTAGTGATTGGATTAAGCATCCTGCACCATCATTTATATATTTATTTGACTAATTTATGGGTCACACATTTTGTCCAGGGATATTTTGTCCTGACAATAAAATGTGTCTCATTCACTAATGCTTAGTAGCAAATAATCTTAAATAAAGATTAATCACACTACAAAGCTGATCCACATTCTAGTGTATTTAACAGTAATTATTGAAAATAAACTACACATACAGGGAGTCATCAGGAGTTTAAAACTCAAAGCTTTTAATAAATTGTTTCAGCAGGTTTAGTCACACAGTGGCATGTGGGATAACTATGCCATGGGAAAAACAGCAGCAGATCACGGAAAATCCTTCTGGAATCTCTTTCTCTTCAGTGACACTAGGGAAAGTCTTTCTTTTAATTGGTGGGATGGAATGCTCCCCTCTGGTGCCATTGCATATCACGGATGCGCCTCACAGACTGGATCTGGGGGTGCTGGGCGCCAAAATCTGAGCTGTCCTTATAATCCCCCTTCTCAAACAGGTACTGGTAACCTCTGTAACCTGGGTACTGATATCCAACCCACCTGCAAGGAATCATCACAAAGAGAAATATATGTTCACTGTGTCCTATTTCCTTTAAACTATACATTCATTTCCATTCTGCCAGTTGTCTACTAAACTAGAGGCCTCCTGTGTTTCCCCGATAATAAGACCTACCCTGATAATAAGCCCTATCCTATTTTACAGTAAATTGTCTAAAGTAAGCTCACCCTCGAAATTAAGGCCTATTGAAATCACACTGAGGTGTCTTAATGTCAGTAGTACTTGGGGGAACAATGAGGTGTCAAAATATCAGTAGCACTTGGGGGAACAATGAGGTGTCATAATGTCAGCAGCTCTTGGGGGGCCATGATTGGATTAATAGCAGGTCAATAAAATAAGCCCTACCCCGAAAATAAGCCCTATGGAGTTTTTTGTCCTTAAAAAAAATAAGACAGTGTCTTATTATCTGGGAAACACGGTAGTATGGAAGTCTGATAAAAAGTGCACCAAATGTGCACTAGCGTAAGGAACAATGTCCAGCCTAAATTACACTAGGTGGGCAGAGGTATACATAAATTAAACATTTGGAGTAAGATTTGGTGATCGTTGATCCGCGCAAGTCATTTAATGTAAACAGTGCTATCACCTACAAGTTCTGCACGAGACAGGAGAGTTTACTCGCCTCTCCCTTACACCCACACAGGTCTTGCATAGACCTGGATCTGGTCTATGATTGGTCAGTATGTATGCTATAAGCATGGCTGACAGCCTGGCCTGATGAAATTGTTCGCACACTTAGGGCCAGATTCAGATTTTTACACTCACATGACTTACACTCTCATGGGCAAACCATGTTGAATTGCAGGGGAGGTAAATTGAATTAATTGCAATCAGAATTACAGGTGAGAGATGATGTTTCCTAGCACAAGTGTAATAACAGTGTAACAGTAACACTGGTCAGTACTCTCCCTGCATGCAAACACTGACATTCATTTTACCTCCCCTGCAATTCATCATGGTTTTGCCCATGAGAGTGTTAAGTCATGAGAGTGTAAAGATCTGAATCTGGCTCTGATTGTTTTTCTAGAGATTCATTATAATTAATTCAGAAGCGGCAACACTAGTCTTTTTTTATACTATGCACTTTACTTTCAATTCTCAACATTCAGGACTAGATCCTGACTTCTGAAAATAGCGCATAATAGGGCCTTTAATCACCTCGCACATGTTCCGCATTCCTTTGACAGACAATTCCTTCCTGGGAACATTTCTGATGGCAAGGTAAGTGGAAAGCTTGCATATAATATAGCAAGTGTATACAACATGTCCTTGTACTGTCCAGAATTGTGTGATGTACATATTTTTAAGGATGGTGCAGAATTCCCACATTCACACAGTAGCCTTGATCCAGAAGGGATCCAACATTGACTACAGCTCATTGGAAGTTGCGATTCTGTCCCTTGTCTCAAGATTGTGACAGTGTCCCATATAAAGTCAGTGCGTAGAGGTTCCTTTATAAAATGTAAGTACTTCAGTCTAGAGTTTATTGGTATGTTAACAATACAGACATCAATTATTTAAAATAATGAAAAGTTTTGTTAGCGTACCCATTTAAGTGCACAGTTCCTCCATTAAGATTCCTATTGTTGATTATATTTTTACTTAAACAAGTCTCAAGCAAACCCATGAACCACCACAACAAACAAAGGTGAGCTTTATCTTTTCTATGAAATGCAGAAAATCTAACAAGCATAAGTTTGCAAATGACACAGCATGAACTGCTTGCTGTATAGAATTCAGACATTTATTTCTGATATTATATCATGCGGAACATTATCTGAAACAAATACAGAGAATATGAGTCTGGTCTGTTTGATCTTCTCTTCCACCCTGTGGTAAAGACTTATCTGTGAGGTTCAGATGTTCCCTAAAGGCCAAATGCATGACATATGTTGCACAATTGGATTAAAATAGCTGTGCACAGACTCTACATTTCCCTTCTGTCCTGTTTTTAGTTCATAAAATGTGTCAATTCAGTTGCTGTACAGATGTTGTGCTGGTTTTTATAGTGCAGTCAATGTAGTACTTACGTTCCACTTTGTACTTTGACGGAAGACACTTTTTCCTGGTAGCCATGAGCGTGAAAACTTGGGACATCATCATCGATTATCTCAATCTTCTTCCCAGTAAAGTTTGGGTTTTCATACAGGACAATCTTATGTTCTTGGCTGTCCTGGAAATAGCAGAGACGTTGGACACATCAAAAAACATCATCCATTTGCAGAGTCTGTTATATTTCAGAATTAAAATGAAGAAAATACCTTATTTACGTAAAATAATATACAGGCACACATTAGTTCACTCAAATGTATTGGATTATATTCAGTTGTGTATAAGAAAAATAAATAAAGGATCTCTATCTTTGCAGTAATGAATATAACACTATAACATATGTTGGTCTAAAGTAGCAGTGATATCTCTCTTTATGCTTATTATAACATGTCAACTGAATAAATTACTTAACTTAATTAAAGAGGAAATAATTGATTGACTGGTTTGTGGACTGTTGACTGTGTGTGTGTGTGTATATAACCTTTGTACATCAGCAAAAAAAGTGTATTAGTTAACACATTTTATCTACAAACAAATCACAAATATTTAATATACTATTATACTATATGAGGCAGACTGCATGGCCATGTAGCTCTTATCTGCCGTCACTTTCCACTTTCTATGTTTCTATACTTATGACTGTGGTTTCAAATGTAATATGACTTTGATTTTCTTATGTTGATATTATTTTAACATTTACATAAGTCTAATTGCTAATAAAAAAGATACCTGTAAATTTGTACAGTATTTTTGTATGGGACAGCTATTCTTACCACTTTGATTGGTCTCAGGGAAGAGATGTCATTGGTCTTCCTGCTGTTTGTCCAGGAGTCCCACCGGGGGTATTCTCCCTTCTCAAAAACAAACTGTTCTCCCTTGCAGTTCTGTTGTTCGTATCCTACCCAGCTGTCAGGGAATGAATAGAGATGAAAAGGGTAAGATTTTAAGAAAAGAATGTGTGATCAAGCTGATTTACAATAAGAAAAATAAACCCAACTACATATCAGACTAGCACTTTACAGGGGAGGGCTGGGCCAGGGGGCAGGGGCATGTGCCCCCAAGGCTGTTGCCCCTGAAGCTTTTTATGGCCAGCTGAGAAGCAGGCAAAGATCTTAGTTGCTCTGATTATGAATTACTCACAATCATAGCGACCAGGCAGTAATGTGAAACTGCTTTCTAGCTATTCCTCCTACCTATGATAACCAGTCAGCAGCCTGATTGGTGGATGACTTGAGTGCTGACAGCCATTCACTGCACAGAAGCTGTAGGGCGGCACCGCAAGAGGGGCAAGTTATGATTTCTACCTATGAGAAGCTTGCCCCCCAGGCTATAAGTTGCCAGCCTGCCCCTTGCAATTTATTTAAGTTATAAGATTATATGATTAATTTATATAACAAATGTTAATAATATTTATAAACTGTGTAAATGGAATAAAAGTGGGTATGTTGCCAATAGCAACCAATCAAATTCTAGCTCTCATTTTCCTATTGCTAGAAAATGTAGCTTGAATCTGATTGCGGGTTGCTATGGGCAACATCACCACTTTTCCATTTTCGTGTTTAGTAAATATAGGCCCATGCTTTTACATTCCCAGGAGTACATACTGTTCTAGATGTCTAAAGACATGAGTTCATATAGTGATGACAATTTACAGATTCATCTAGGTTTATAGTAACTGTCTAGGTTTGTGTCAAGAAGCTATTATAGGCTGAGATCTTACAAAACAATTATAGTAAATGTAAGCTAAGTTTTAATATGCTCCATATCATAATGGTTACCATTGTTTATTTACAGAGATGGTGTCAAGTGGTCAGTGCAAGAGACGGTCTTGTAAAACTGGGAAATTCCCATATTTTGCAATTAAATCAAGTAAATATAAAAAAATAAAATTTTGTATATTACCAAAATGATAAGGGGAAACAATATGTCCCACTAATACGATTTTTATATACTAAATATGTTTCAACTAAACAATAGTATTCCATGCAATATGTTTGCAAACCAAAGAGCTAACATATAAACAAAATGTATATACAAATGGGTGTTTCACCCATTCAAAATACAAATCAAAATACAAATCTAAATAATATTATGTGGACTATCCTTTTGAATATCAACATAGACAAAAATGTTGAATATCAACATAGACAAAAAGGTCATTAATGTTAATGAAATGTTTTTGTAAATGAGAAAAGATAATGAAATAAATGAAACAAGAACAACAGTGTGGATCTTGATAGGATGATAAAATAAAATGAAAATATTCTTTACACATACCATAATTGCCCCTTTGGAAGCATGTGTTGGTGTGGACTTAGCCTGCTGCCTTTTAGTACCGTATATACTTGAATATAAGCCATGTTTTTCAGCCCAAAAATGTGCTGTAATAGCTCCCCCTCGGCTTATACTCGGGGCAAGATTTATCACAGAGGCTGCAGCATGTTTCCTCACCCTTCTAAAGCTAGCATTTGATCTGTTAGAAGCCAAAGATAAGCAGCAGCAGCGTCTGGACTCCCCTCCTCTCCCCTGTTACAGCATTAAAGTCCCTCAATTCTTCACTCCCTAAGGACTTCAGTGTAGTGAGAGGGGGTAGTGCAGGGGGAGTATCAGTAGCTATGCATATGTATGTGATTGAGAACTGTCTGATGTAAAAGCTGCTGTTATGTCAAAGATCCTGTGACTTGCTGGTAACTGCTATACATATAACAGCCTTTCAGCGGGAAGTCCAAACTTCAGTCCTGTATATCCTGCTGAAGTTACCAGCAAGTCACTGGATCATTCACTTAACAGCAGCTTTTACAGCAGACAGTACTCAATCACATATATACATACTGCCCCTCAATCACATACATACATACATACATACATACATACATACATACATACTGCCCCTCCATTCCCCCCTCTCACCAAAGTCCTTCCTTACCCCTCTCTCCAAAGGGAGTGAGGGATTTCAGTGAAATAGATGTCCTGTCAGTGAAATGCAGTATCCTGTGCCAAAAAATCATCTACACATGCCAGCCTTTTGCATCTGTGACAGAGACATGATGGGGATAANGGGGGTTGGCTTATATTCGAGTCAATAAGTTTTCCCTGTTTTTTTGTGGTGAAACTAGGTGCCTCAGCTTATATTCGGGTCGGTTTATACTCAAGTATATACAGTATTTTATTTTTTACACTGTACATTGGTGACATACACATATAAACTCCCAATTATATCCACCTCTCGCTGAGGTCCACAATTCAATTTCTAGCTACAAAATGTAGTTTCCTGCCCAAAGACTTACCAATTGACTAACTGACTAATCTAGCCCATAGACTGGCAGCAGAAAAATAAAAATGAGAAACTGATTATTTATTTGCTCATTCATTTGACCTCTCTTCAACCTATAACACAGAGAGGACATTCTACTTAGCCACCAGCACATCCCCATTTTCTCCCCTCTGAGAGCAGTGGCGGTCTGAATCCAGTCCTATGTCAGTATATTTCTTTTATAAATGCATATGGAAATCTTTGTCTCTCTACCTGATCTCCCTGGATGAAAGCGCTCATGTCACCTTGAATTGCCTCCCAAAATATATTGAACACTGAAAAGCTATTTACAAATTCAATAACTACCGTAGCTATCTATAATAATTGTTTGTGACCTTTATTTTGTTTATAATGTTTCTGTAATCTGTACCTAAAACACACTTCTTGCATCTAAAAATGTTTCTTGAGTTCACTAATAATTCAGCCCATGTTCTGTCCTTTCATTATTCTAATGATCTACATAATACTATTCTCCAATCACCTGGTCTAATTCTCATACACATTGCCATTAATAAATCCAACTATCGTAATATTATCTGGAAGCACACACAATGTTTAAGTTGAGTAACTGTGACCAATAAGGCTTTTATTCACTAAACATAGATAACTTAGTTTTTATATGATTATGAAAACACCTGTTAAAGCATGAAATTGCAGTATTCTGTATTTCTGAAATGGAAGTACTCTGAAGTATTCTGTATTTAGAATTCCATGATCGTCATGGAAAACTAGTGTTTTAAATCTGATTAGAGTGTACGCTCCAGTATGCATATTGAATTATTTTATTGCCTTTTGTAAAATGACTAATTTTACAGAGCAAACAATGTTATTCCACTTTTGAAGTGCATACGCACACACAATCTTTCTAATAATTACGGAGACACTTCCTTGTATATTGCTACAGGGATGGTGGAGCAGAGGGTTATGAGAGAAGAAAATGACAGTTTTGGTGGTAAATGAAATCATGGTGTTGATTATGCATGCTGATTGGAATGTAAAGACATTAGACACTTAACACTCATTTTCCAAAGAAAGTTTCTTGTCTGAAACAGCTATTACGACCTATACATATACACAGTGGATCGCAGTGGGAATTTATAAATGGAGATATCAGGGCCTTAATACCATTAGGTCATCTTAGGTGATCGCCTAGAGCAGGGGTTCTCAAATTATTTTGCTCTGGGACCCCACCTGACAAAACCATTTTTTACACGACCCCAAGCAAGTTACCGCCAAACATTGCCCCTATATATTTTCACCAAGACATCTGATACATTTTAAACAGTAGTAAGTATATATTTTGTACCAAACTATACAGCTTCATGAGGTTATTTGGGGGGTGGGGTTAAAAGAGACTTAAAGGTTCCCTTTAACTCTTTGGACATTACATGTGCATCATGACAACTGGCAATCCTATGTAACAAAGAATGTGGAGATGGAAGTGGTTCAGCCAAGGGCCACCAATCATCTACTTCACGCATGTATCATAGTTGCACCCCGCTAGCACCTGGTGCCAGTGGGTCCCATAGCTCCTGGCCTGCAACTGGAAGATGGTCTCTCTGAGGAAGTCGCGACCCCATGCACATGTGGTTGCGACCCACTCTGGGGTTCCGACCCACAGTTTGAGAACCGTGGGCCTAGAGTGCTGGGCCCTGTGGGAGGGGGGCAAAAGCCCCCCCTCACATCCTCCATTTTTATCATGGGTTATAGTATAAGCTGGCATGTAAATAACTTGCCAGCCTGGGAGGGTGCCTGTTGCTCATTTATTGAATGGTGGTGTCCTCTCTCCTTTGTGAACTGGACCGGGAAGGGGGTGGTATACTCCACACTTTGAGTACTGTTTATACATCAGCACAGGGCTCAAAGTGGGGGTGTATACAGGGGTATGCCATACCGGCACTTCTCATACTGATGTATTTGAAAAACTACCACTTCTAAATGTCCACTTCAACCATTGCATCAGCATGTATGTTTTGCAGATGCTCAGCCTGTTCCAATGTGTCAGGACCCATGTATGCAGATGATAGATAGATAGATAGATAGATAGATAGATAGATAGATAGATAGATAGATAGAGGATCAAAATACCCTGACTGCTTATGCCACATAGTATATTCCAGCAGAAGATAATATAAAATTGTCAGTCTATTATTATCTATATATTATCTAGATTTATTAAACTATGTCAAAAGTGTAGATGCGTATACTAGTAATTCTTTATTTTGTAATAGGAAACTGAGAGTCAGAATCTGTTTGGTTGCTATGGGCATCATATCTATTTGCCATTCCCACAGGCCCATGTTCTTTATATGCACATTAAATTACTTGCAACATGACCAGGCACTTACAATAATACATTTGTCACCTACATGAGTCATCATGGACAAGAATCTAAATACAAGAAAGAGAGATAAAATGCAGTAGAACGTCTATTGCGCTCATTTTTGTCACAAAAAAAAACAACTTTGCCCCAGAGGTGGAGAGATACAGAGTATCAGAGTATCATATAGCATGTTTTGGCTGTGTCTTGACAATACGTCTTTGTTCTCCTCTTTGCTGTCCTACCTCCTTTGCTCTAAGCTGCATCTAGTGCAGTGTGCACAAATGTGCATGTGTGGGGAGGTGTCACTGGGAGGTGCTCACATCATGTGTTATGTGTCGCAGGACACATAAGCCCCGATTCTGGACCTGCCTGACCCCAACTCCCTCCCAGCACACCCCAACGCCCCGTCACACCCCGCCTGCCTCCTTTTTACGATGCGGCTCGCAGCTAATTTCAATTGTACATTAAAAAGAAAGTTTGTAACCTAAGTGGGGCAAACTGGGAGGCGGGAGGGACAGTGGGACAGTCCCCCAAAAGCGGTACTGTCCAGTTCACATGGCTGTGCTTTTTTGGATTGTGGTTACAAATTTGGTCTGTGTTTTAAGCCTCTTCTTAATGCAAAGGAGGATAGCTAGAAGGATGCTGTGGCTGTGACTAGTCTACAATATGTATGGCATGGTGGTGACTAGGATGCAGTCTGAATTGTATGGCAGCCACTTGTATGCATAGCGTTGACTAGGATGAAGACTGTATACAGCAGTGGCTAGGACAAGGTTTTTTTGTTTTGTTTTTTTAATTATTTAGAAGAAGGAATGTATTTTACAATACTGTAAAGTATGACAGTCACTTGTGTAGATTGTAAAATAAGAAGGAAATTGTGCTACTGCCTTGTCTTTCTTTGAGTTGAGACGTCTGTACAAATATCTAAGGGCTTAAGGATCCTTGTTCCTTCACTGGCTCACTATGGAATTATTTGACAATTTAGTGAAATGACATTTTATACAAGTGGATTTATTTGCTTTTTTAAAGTGTTAGATAGAAAGTATGAGAAACACACCACAATAGGTTAAATGACAACAGATTATTTGCCACGTGGCTCACATACATTTCCTGAATTTCAAATCTCTCTCTCACATATATATATACTTTGCATACCAAGGCTTTGTGAAAAATAGAAATAGTTATTGTTCAGATACATACGGTCCAGAGTGCACGAGGATTGAGCCAACTCTCTCCATACCAGCCTCTTTTAGGTTGGTACAGGGTCCACTGAGTTCATGGCAGCGGCCTTGGAAGTTTTCTTGCTCAAAGATGACGATCTGTAGACCAGAATAAAATTAATGTTATTTATGTATGATGTTATATACAGCAGCGATCCCCATATACCAGTGCTCATTCTAAGTTGAAATTTTGTCTCTAACTCCTTACTCTTGGAAAGGGAATACAGAGATGAGTGGGACAACCTGTTCTATAGTCAGCCATCACACATGAAATGACTCCTGGTTCAAATACACAACGGAGATGATGATGATAGTTATCAGAATAAACTTTTGATGGATATCTTCAGCTGTAAATTCCTTCATTTGTTTTACTGAATCATTTTATGTTATGGACCCAGAGTTACGAAATTTACAAGCATTTTATACTAACTTTCAAGTTGTATTTTATGGACCCAACAGACTGCCAGTATGAATCTCCAGTCCAAGCTTACAAGCTGGAAGTCTTTCTGGCGAGATGGGGCAAGAAGCACACATCAGGTACACTCAATGAGAGAAGGGAGGTACATTATACAGTGAGACTGGATATTTCCTAACTAGTAGTAATGTGAAGGCAGTTTTCTGTGTTCATTAGTCACTTTTCCACGTAGGGACTGGCCTTCCCTTAGACACATACAGTCTGAAGATCTGAATTCAGTTCTCTATGACTATAAGGGAAGGAATTTGCATCTTTATGTTAAACATGAAAAGTATGTTTCATACCATTGGTATGCCTATCATTATAGCTAAGGCTGATAATAATAGAATTAATGACTAAGATGTTTTAACATATTTTTATTTTTTAAAATGTGTACCTCCAGGTTGTCTCTCTTCACAGGAAAGTAATAAAATAACCTTTTTCCGTTTAAAATGTCATACTTTCTGTCACTTTCATTTGTTTTGACCCATCCTTTTTTTTTTTGCAAATTCTAAAATTGTTGCCTTCATCTTATGTAAAGGTGGAGTAGAGAATGTTACTTCTAAGTGGAAATTTACTTCTGACAACAGCATGACTGCAATAACCTTTACAACTTAAAAGTGTATTTAATCCATTCACAGCGCATGATGATTTAAAATACCATCTTAGTATGCAAATCTGGATCCAGTCTACAGTCGCCAAGGAAATATAAAAGAATGAATAAAATCTACAAAATATTTTAGTTGCCAAAATCATTTTTAAATGGCTTTTTATATAACCATTTATATGCTTTATATAACTGGGAGAATGTCTTTAATGTTTAAAATGAAGTTAGACTACTGCCAGGCACACAGGCACATTTCTATGTAGACATAGTTCATACACCTGAATAAAGCATTTGGTTTCATATAAATGTAGCTGAAATTTTGATCAAAAAATACCAAGAACCTTCATTTGTTATCATTTGTACTGAATGGATTTCACAGCACTAGAATAAGTAGAGGTGGAATGAGAACTAAGTTCATGGAACTGCATTATGATATTATTGCATATTTATTGACAAATAAATGAGATAAGTTGATCCAACACATTTCCGTTACGGTGATGATATTGTAATGTCAGACCAATATCTTGTATATCTTCATTGCGCATTCTGTTTCCTTTACAAAACAATCATTGACTTCCTGCTGTGCTATCAGCACTTAGGATCTCAACCACTGATATATCAGTTAATTATAAAACTGAATTGCTTCAAGTAGGTTACATCCATGATAAGTATCTTACAGTTCAGTGGCACAAAATAATAAGAATAGTGACTGGAGGAAAAGTAACTGTAACATATACAAGCATGTAAGTATCGCATTGTTGGAAAATAAATTTGTTCATATTGTCCAACAACCACAGTGCAGATACCATATTCTGTACAGACAGACTTTTCTCACTCCTGCAATAGGGAAATACCAGTGGTCTGGACTTGTGTATTGTACACTGTACATTGTAACACCACTAAAAGAGTTTTCTTGTTCTTCAGTGAGGAAAACAAAAATAGCAATCTTGAAAATATCATACCTTTTAACAGAAATAAAAGCAATGATGTCTGTTTGCCATTAAAAGGTATTATATATGCAGGATTGTTATTTTTGTTTTCCTCACTGAAGAACAACACGTTACCAAACTTTTTTCTTGGAACACCAAGGAACACCTACTTGCTCCTGCAACCCTGCCTCTTTGTGTGTTAGAAGTCTCATTCCTCTTAAGCTGGATGAGTTTTAATGTGTTCGGATAGAGTAGGTCAGACCCATTTACAGACCAGAAATACGCATAGAAAATTGTATCTCTGAATCCAGCTCAATGCCTCTAATTAAGAGTTAGTGTGATATGTTAAAAAAGAATCTAAAACCTGTATGTTTCATTGTAGGTGTGTAAAACTGCCATTTCTTTCAGGCATCATGCCAAATATATACAATAGTTTGGGGGCAAATACCTAACATGTTGAAAGTGAAGTGACAGCAAGAATTACACAAAATGTAGACAACATATTTAAAAACCCATATTATTCTTCTTTTTCTATTTCACCTCCCTGAACATGTTTCAGTTACTTGTGGTCTTGCAGGTAGAGTTCATATTTTTATTATAAAGTGTTACATATTGTACTACAGTAAAACTAGTATGATAAAAGACTGTGCAGGTGAAGTACAAAAACACCTTCTTTATCTCTAGGAACATGTTAAGGTTTGGAGGGGACAAATCAGATTTTGTATTTAATTCTTCTTTCTTATCATCTTTGCACTTACCTTTGAGTTAGGTTGCTGTTGTTTAGTGGCTGGAGCCTGATGGTCAGATGCCATTGTTACACTGATGTTGTATTCCTACAATAAAAACAATTTGAAAGCAGATGAGTCATAATATGGTTCAGTTCAGTGCTGTCTAGCCAGCTCTCATTTGGATACATCAATATTTTACATAGAACTCTGGAAAACAAGCTGAATTCAACAGACACCCCTGCTTAGTCATAGTACAATATGTTGGGTTATATGATTATGAATGAGAATTGAGTCCTCTATTATGTTCCCTATGGCCCAGGTCAAAAATGTTCTCATTATCAGATACTTGAATACGGGACAAACGTGAAATCCAGACATACATGTGTGAAATGAAATGTTACTGTATGGACATGAAAAACATCCAGAGTATGGATCAGCGCTTAAGGTCAGGTCCTGCGGTCGGATTGGCAGGATCCATTGCTTGTAATTCCAAATGCAGTGTCTATATAATTTTCCCCCCATGTTAGTCTATTATCAGTAAGCTTGCCAGTTGATGCACTTAATGCCCAGACAAGTTATAGTTATATAGTTTACCAACTAAAATTCACAATTTAAATTAATATTCCTTTAACTGATAAACTACACATAACATATGTATAGTGGCAACTGCATCCATACCTTGAGGACAGCTATATAATAACTATATATAATTGAATTTCTTCTTTTTCATAACATAGGTAGAGATTCAGCTCAGTAGAATTTATCTTAGTATATAGCCCCATACTATGTTCTGTAATGATAATGTCTAAAACTAGTAGAGATGTGCGGGTTTGGTTTCTTTGAAACCGAACCCACCCGAATTTTACCGTTACGAGTACGAGCCGAGGCGGCTCGTACTCACCCCCCCCCGTTCGCGAGCGTCGCTGACGTCGAACGTCAGCGAC
>JABWIB010000446.1:45138-66477 GCA_016617825.1 Platyplectrum ornatum
AAACGCTTACACTCCGTTTTAACCAAACAGGTCATTTATGAAATGTAGGTTCACCAAATAAACAATTTCATTACAATCATTTAACCTTCTTCCCTCGGTTTTGTCAGAAATCCCCATAAAAAAACAAAAAAACACTACACGCAAGACGGTAAACGTAGACGCAAGACGGTTTAAAGTACACGCTAGACGCTAAGCGGCTCCCGGGCACGCAATGCGCATTTTTAGGGCGCTATTCAGAGTTAGCCTAAAAAACGCAGCTCTGGCTTATGCGTGTGCGCTAGCGCACCAACGCAACTCTGGATCTGCTCCAGAGTTCTCCTCTGCACCTACTGTAAGTCTAGAAAGGCCATTGCATTATTTGTTAGGTTTAGCTTATAGTAACCTTATGGTTTATCCATCTACAAAAACCTTAACAAGCTTAACTAACAGACGGTAAGGCGTCTTTTCAGAAACATTGGTTTATGGGCGACCTTCACTATAACTTTGTGGTATTGCTTTTATTTATGTGTTGTTTTCCTTTAATTTTGGATAATGCTGGATACGCTACTCTTGACTCTGATAACCTAATACATCTTACAGCAATGACTACCTGATAATCAATCCTTTCTTCCTACCACAGAGACTAAACAACACCATTTTACAACCAATTTGTCAATGTTCACATAATTGTTTCCTGCAATACACTGCACAAAAATTGATTTAATCAGGACAGATAGTTCTATATACTGTCATTGTCCAGCTGATAATTGTGTCTGCTTGGCATAATTACCATATAGTGGCTAATACAATACAATTCAATACAATCCAAAAATTACTGTATATGATTTAAAACTAAAAACTGGAGAAAAAAAACTTAATACATAATAAATGGAAGTAGAGCCCTGAAAAGTATTTTGTCCAACAATAGAATCCCTGCATCAAAATGACTGATAATACTTTTTATGAAAAACGTTCATAAGATCAATCAGATTATCATTATTATTACTATTAGTATTAGTATTATTTTTACAATTTTATTATTATTGCCCCTACTACAAACGGCCATTCATAGTAAATAATTTCAAAGTTTTTAAACAATAAATATTCATTAGAAATTAAATAAACTTTTTTTTACACTTTCATTTTCCCATGAGATGGCTCAAGCGCATGGAGGAGGGAAAGGACGTATCCCCCAGGTTATATTTAAAACAGATAAACGTGCCTTCTCTCATTTAAGTATGCATTACAGCCATCAGTGCGCCAATCTGTCTGGTGTGTAGCCAGTTTGTGCATGTGAAGACCCTGAAGTTTTTCCCTGTGCATCGGCCTCTTTTCCAGGTGGATACACAGGTCTACAATATACAGAATTGCTCCCACTTTAAAATGCAAAATGGAAGATACTGCACATTTCTTTCAAAGAAATGAAAAATATTATGGAAATTATTACCATAAATTTACACCATGTGAAGACACTACACTCACTACAATCACGCCACCGTATAAAAGTTACGTTTTAATAAAGTGGAGTATGTGCTCACGTACAGTAAAAGTTTTTCATATTGACATGTCCTGTTGAAGCTGATGAGACCACAGTTAGATTACAACATCTGGTCTGGCTTAAAAACCNTCCCCACATATGGCAACACCATTACCGTGACTCAAGCAGATAATATTGCAATGATCAATAGAATGGTGGAGGATTACATGAACGATGTACAAAATTGCACCTCTGACATTTCAGTACTGGAGGAAAAAATGTGAATTTGGAAACCTTTGTACAAATCAGCTATCTAGTATTTTTATATGATTGAGTGCAGCCAGGTATCACTATTAGTGATAGGAGTAGGGGGATAAACCTCAAAAATGTGGAGAAAATGATGCTCATTAAAATGAACTACTCATTAAAAGATGAACAAACAGGTTTCTGAGCTGGATGAGCTAATATTGTGTAATGATGAATCAACAGTGATGAACAGTAACCTTGAGAATGATGCCCAGTGTTAGACTTAAGTCCTTTGCTGCAGCCGAATCTTTTTTAGTTATGGATTTTTTTGTATACAAATCTAAAGTATGTGGGAACCTATATAAACCAAGCATGTCAATCACCCCTGTATCTGTGTCGCTGTTCTGAACAAAGAAGATAATCAAGATTAACATGATGGCTAGAGATATGATTTGATTTCAGAAGAGGTTTATACACAGGTAATAATTCACATTTTTTACCCCGTTCAATGTCAATAAAGTCTTCCTGATAAAAGGCATTGATTTATTAAAATCAGGGTAGCAGATTCTTTCTGAATATCTGGGAGATTCCTGGATTTTGGGCATTTCTCTTGGTATTCCAGGAAATCCCAGGACCTGGGATGAAGGCAGTAATTCAATGTAAATCCAAGCCTACAGTCCCAACAGAAATAGACTAGATGGACAGCTTTTATCTGGCATGGAAAGATGGATTGGAAAGATTAAGTTTAAGATGGTAGGAAGACATCTAAGATGAAATGACATAAATACATTGAGTTACACAGGCAAACACAGTTGGTGAGAGTGTACCAGACCCAAAGGGCTATATCACGGTGGCACTAACAATGCATATCATCCCACTTATATTTTTCAACTAAATTTATCATGTTAAAATGTCAAAAAGGCCAAAGTTTAAATAGCAGATATCATATGTGCTGTGCTAATATTCTCCTTATCGGGCAGGAGCTGATTAAGCTGCATATGTTATTTTATGATCAACACCTTTTCATGCAGGCTGATCTGTCCAGCCCTGGGTAAGGGAAGTAGGACACCGGCCCTGCCTGTATACATGACAGACTGGAGCTCCGCTACATAGCGGTGGTCTCTTCCCACTCACTACTGCTCACAGGCGAACATGCAGCTGATGGCCACAGTATTGCACTCCAACGTCTACCTGCACATTAAATATGCATCCTAATTGTATTGCTGTACATTATTATATTACAGCCACATGAGAAGAGAACACCTATTTATAGAACACCCTACTGCCACCACCAACATACGTTTAGCTACAGTTTGCTTTCTCAAGGTATTACTTAAGAGATTAGGAGTGGATAGGTATGTTTGTGTAGAGAGGATACTGAAATCCAAATGACTTTATTAGTTCTCCAAAGGAAGTGGTATAGATAGAGAAGAGCATCTAAAACTGAGCCCTGTGTTACTCCAACAGATAGGGGAAGTGCAGGGGAGGTGGATCCAGAGACACGAACACTAAAGAGGGATTAAAAAGTTAAGATGTAAACCACTGTGTCCTGAGTTGTGTCTTAAATATCTAGTAATTCCACCATTTGTATGAGTAGTGAGTGGTCAACAGTATCAAAAGCAGCAGAAAGATCCAGGAGAATTAAGAGATAGTAGTGACCTCTGGATTTAGGTGTGATTACGTCATTGACTACCCTGGTGAGTGCAGTTTCAGTGGAGTGTAGGGAATGAAATCCTGACTGAAAAGAAGAATGTGTAAGGAAAGAAACTCAGTGAGGCAAGAGTCTCTCAAGCAGTTTAGATGGGCATGGAAGTTGGGAAATAGAACGATAATTAAAAGGGAAGTTTGGGTCAGAGTTTTGTCTTCAAGAGTCGGAGTGAATAGCGCATGCTTGAATATCTTGAATATCTTGTAAGTACAATGCAAGATCTTAAACACTGGTGGAGGTTGGAGGATTATACACAGGAGGATTTAGGATGGAGTTAAAATATCTGAAAGAGGTGTTTAGAAGCCTAATGAGAGATTGAAAGTAGGACTGTTTGCCATTGTCCAGAGCCTTTCTATAGGAGTGGTAACTGTTAGTGTAATTTAATTTAGAGGCATCATACAACAATGTAAGTGAATGTCCCCCTGTGTGTGTGTAAGCCAGAATATCCTGAGACAATAGCACGAAAATACAATATTGGCAAAATAATCCCAGTTTCCCTTTCTCCCTTAACCATTATTTTTATTATTGTTTGGGTAATTATTGCAATGGCTCATTTGTGTTCACATGTACTCATATTTTCTGTTTAGTTAAGCATTGTGCTGACTAGAATGTGTTTTACTTTGAGAGTGCATTTATAGCCTGCCATGTATTCATTTATCCATAAATATTATGTAAATTCTGTTTTATTTGTAACCACAGCAACCTCATCAGACAATCAGTTTATTTACACTTCAACACACCACACATATTACAGTCACTCACCACAAAGGAAGAGGACTGGCACAAAGACATGGCAAGGAACAATGGGTATACAGGAGAGGCATGGCAACAAAAGGGCAAAAAGTACACTGGAAGCAAGGTGAGAAAAGGGCAGACAAGGGTTAAGATAACAAAAAGTTAACTTCCAGCTACACATTATGTTTCTGGTTCTTAAATTGAGGCTGCTGACCCCTAAGCTCCTATACCAGTGGCTCCCTGGGGTGCCGCGACACTCTCATTGGGGTGCCATGGAATGTTTTTTACAACATGGTGTCACATTGCTACTGTAGTGTTACATAGAAGTACAATTATACATCTTGCATAGGAGATACACACGATTTTATATCAGTCTGAAGTATTTCTTTCCTCTCTTAAATAGTTATTACACTATTATGACTCAAAAGCTAAAAAAAAGAAAAATGTTTTGTCTTAAGGGTGCCTTAAAAAAAGTATGTTGACCCTAAGGGTGCCTCGACTGGGAAAGTTTGGGAACCACTGTCCTATACCCATTGGCTGAACTCCTTGCTATATCTTAGCCACCAGGGAACCAATGAGAGGCCACATTCGAACATATCATACTAAGAGATGTGTACATGAGCATGACAGATCATCTGCAATTATTAAAGCTTGGTTGCTAAATAAGACTGGAATAAATGGAATGGTAAAATGTTAAATTGTCAGAAGTACAGCAAAAAAATCTAGCACTGAGCAAATGTATTTCTAAATAGTGGCTGAAATGCACTTTCTCTAATTTGTGTATATTTTACTGTTTCGTACTATAGAGGACATGAATCCATGCAAACTAGGATTTTCTTTTTAATGACCACTTTACACAATCATTTGTCACTGATTGAACAGAAGGAATGATATGTACGTAAATAAGAAGCTATGTTCTAATTTAAACTACAATTATCAGATTGTGTTGCTATAGACAACCAGCAATCTGAGCAAAGGATTTAAGGGTTTTATGTGTCTACTTTTCAATGTTTGTGAACACTGTTTATTAAATTCCCATAATAAATCAATATTTCTTCAGTAACGGTGTAGTAAGTTAAAAGACTTTTAGTCTAGTCTTTTTTTTTAACTGTCTGTTTTCAAAGCAGATAAACACAGGGAGATCAACAGTGGTCCCGGTAAGACAATAATGCAAAAACATTGCACATAAGAAGAAAACTTGACTTGAATATTGAGATAAAAAGAGAATTACAAAGAAAATTGATTAAACGATTAAGCTTAAGTACTTAGGGGTTAACCAAAGGGTGTGTCAGTGATTATGTCATATGTGGAGGTATGAACCAAATCATGTTGTATTTCAGTGGAGTTAAATTTCATTAGTTGCAATCAGTATTACAGGTGAGAGATGATGTTACCTAGCCCAAATCTAATAACACTAACATTGGTCATTATTTGTGTGCAAAATGCAAAAATAAATTATTCTCCCTGCATACCAACAATAACATTTTACGTTCCCTGCAATTAAACAAGATTTTGCTCACTCTTGACTAAAGATCTGAATGTGGCTCAATCTCTCCAGCAACCAACCGACATATGGGGGTACAGAAGATGCAATTTTGCAGGAACCATATACCACCAAATGCCTAGTTTGAAGGTGGCCTCCTGGACTCCTGCATTAGCCCGTGGCGGAATTTCTGGATGACATACAACTCCTCATTGTCCAGGGACACTCCCAGGTCAAGTTCACAGGCACATTCGTGAGGCTCAACAGGATTGCAAGGTTGTGCACAAGTCGTTGTGGTAGAGCAGCGAAATGAGGCCTCCACATCCAGGGTGGAGACTGTGGTGTTCAAAAGAGGTCATAGTACGTAGCCCCCTGGTACATGTCTGTGACTGTATGAACCCTCGAATTTGTAGGTATAAAAAGTGCATGGATGCGGGAAGGTGAAAGTTGAGGCAGGTCTGGGTAATTTAGGGAGCCAGATGAGAAAGTGCAGGGGGAGGGCAGGGGTTAAAGCATTTTCAATTTCGCCATTTCGTCATTCCAGATAAAGCGTCCACAATCTGTTTGAAGAGCATAGAGAGTAGATGGAGGGTATTTGTCCGAATAGTGTTTAGTGATTGTCCTTCTGAGATAGTGGGGGCAGTGAGGGCGCCATAAAACAGAGCTGAGACCAGCCCCACTCGAGTTCCCCTTGGAAGATGAAAAAACAGGGCCCCAGATTTGGAATCATTACCTTTATAACCAGAGAGAGAGAACCAAAACGATGCAACTCAGAAAAAAGATTAGGAAGGGTAAAGTCATCCGTGAGCAGAAAAATTTTATACTGGGTAGAGCCCAGTGGAATACGGGATATGTCAGGGTAAAGGCACAACCTAGCTGCCACAGGTTCAATACACAGAATGAAAATCAGGGGCGGGGGAGGGGAGAGGGAACCCTGTCTTGCGCCATTACGAAAAGGAAACAGGGGAGAGGTCTGGCTTTTCGTCATCACCCGGGATTTGGGGGTTATATACTGGGCTTGTATAGCAGTGTGGAAAAGACCATGAATGCCAAAGGCCTCAAGCGTAGAAAGTATAAAGGGCCAGGAGACCCTGTTTAAGGACTTTTCAGCGTCCAAGGCCAGGAGAAAAGAAGGGATTTTGTGGGAATTCATATAATGGATCTGATCGATCACCCACCATGTTATCCAGGGCTTATTAGTTGGGGATAAAACCCCATGGTAATTGTAAATCAATTTGGACAAGACCCTGTTAATTATAGTTTTCATGACTTTGTCGAATAGTTTGACGTCAGTACTCAGCAAGGAGATGGGGCGGTAATTAGAGCAAAGGGTCTAGCCAACGTACCGTATATACTTGAGTATAAGCCGAGGCACTTAATTTCACTCATTTCAAAACTGGGATAACTGGGACATCATACAGGACGATGACTCGAGTATAAGCCGAGGGGGGCACTTTCATCACAATGTGCTGAAAAACTAGACTTATACTCGAGTATATACAGTAATTGGTTTTTCATCACCATCTAGTCTTATTATTTATTTCTATGAGAATCTTACTTAGATCCCTATGCTGCCTAAATGATGTTCTTTTTTCTGGATGCTGAATAAGACCAAACTTAAAAGACCAAACTTTTAAACTTAAAATTTAAAATAGTTTTGCAATTAATAGTAGTGCACTGGACTGCTTAATAAACAAAGTGTAGGTGAGGTACTGTATTTAAATTGTACAGTAAGGATTTAGTTACTGGGGTGGGTGCATATAAATTGTGCAAGGGAAACGTACTATAGACGTTAACTTCTTCTGCAGAGGTGCTTGCAAAGCATACATCAATCTGGATCAAGTCTAATACTGTCATTTGTACTATGAAAGGCTACTAACTTCGAGCTGTACTATAGTGGTCATCTTTCAATACAAACTAGATTTACAGTAGTTTTATGGTCAAAAAGGATGTTTTACCAAGGCAGTGAATTGCAAGTCAGAATTTCAAATTGAACATATGGGTAAGTACAAAAAAGAAATTCAATAGGGAGACTTATTAGAGGAGCTATAGTAATTATCGTAAACTTCCCTTCTATCTCTAAAGAGCATTAAATATTTTCAAAATATAACTAATAAAGTTATAGACAAATTATGAAATAGAGTAATATGTATCAATGTTCACAAGAATTCATGGACTTCATAACAAAAATTACCATATATACTTGAGTATAAGCCTAGATTTTCAGCACATTTTTTGTGCTGAAAGTGCCCTCCTCATCCTCTGATTATACCACGCTAAGCCCACAGACCTGACCCAGGCATGATAGTGTTCAGTATGGGTTACAGCATGGCACAGTACTAGCTTATATTTACTGTGACATTTTTGAAATTGCAGATGACATCTGCCAGGGGCTGATCTAGTATCTGCAAGTAAGAATAATAGCAGGTGTAAATCTTCACCTGGACCTGCCATGTTGCAATTAGATGGGTTCAGATGAATGTATTATTTTTTTGTTGTATGCAGAGTAAACACTTGCATGCAAATGCTCAATATACTTCAGTTATATTTCATGTTTAAGGGCTATTTAATTGTGACTTGCAGATTCAATGTAGATAATCCCATAATTTTAACCCTCTGGCAATACAATAGATGGCACATAAATTGAATACACCATCAGTTGGCTTTGGATGCTAAATTGAAAAGAAAATTTGACTGTAGTCCAGTCCACCTCCATTAATAATCAATGTCTCATAGTGTCTTATGTGGCAATAAGATTCTATACAGAACAATGGGAAAATACTTACAGCATCATCACAATAGACTAATCCACCTATCTGAAACATTGAGCAAAGTGACCATACGGTATGGGAGGGAAGGGTAGAGTGTCAGAAAAATAATAATCTTACTATTTAATGAGTATTTTTGTATCTAACTAATTTGTATATAACTAATTTTTTACCAATAAATACATAAATAAGTTGTAATCTTTTTTTTTATTCTATTAGCAGATTCTGCACATAGACGAGATTGACTTGTTTCTTTACATTAGTGCATAATATCCATGTAAATAAATTATTAGTTAATTTAAAAGACAAAGTGAACTCTAAGGACTCATTTCCAGGTGCCCATGGAATCATTCTGGAGAGTAGAATGTAATGTTGCTCATGCAAGAATTTTTATTTTGGCTATGGAGCATAAAATAGTATTCTTATACAAGAGAAAATGGAAGATTAAAAGGACATGCATATATATTAGGCAGTTTGATTTGGATGGGTAATATGTATTTCATTTGGGGAAAACATTTTTGTTATATAATAAAACATGAAATATATCTGATGATATCAGCTAAGAATTATTTTTCATTTACAACATTAAATTTGTCCCATTGTAGTAATCATATACATTTTCTGATGTGCCTTGAACAGTTACCCAAATATAAATATAATATTTAATACAAACATACATACATGCATACATACATACATACTCACTTACTGAATATACTTACAAATAAAGCATCATTTGTTTTATTTATTAGCTTTTTTACTACCACTTGTAGCAGTAATTGCATGTAAGACACATATTTACAGACCTTACCATCCCTCTCTGTCATACATTCAGTCCACATATCTCAGTTACTCCTCATTCATTTGGATGAAAAAAGCATAATAATAGTTTATTTCATTGTTGTGAATTTACCTAAAGTAAATAAGGATTGCTTTATAAGGACTGCTTTATTAGAATATAAAATGCAAACAACAACATTCCTTAGTGATGCAGTAATCTTTATTTAAGATTACAGACTGACACATTAAAGAGACGTTATCAAGTTTTAAAATCATTTAACGCGTCTCTTCTTGCCATGCTTGTCAGCAGAAGAGGGTGACAACTGGTTAGTGTGCTTTGTTCTCCTTCAGCTACTGGCTGGGGCGGGAGCAGGGGCAGCGGCAGCTGCTGCTACAGGGATGGGAGCAAAGCAACCACGCTTGTGCCATTGCATGTCACGAATACGGCGTACAGACTGGATCTGGGGCTGGTTGGCTTCCCAATCATTCCAGTGTCTGTACTCGTTCTTTTCAAAGACGTACTGACGACCTCTGTAGCCGGGGTATTCATAACCTACCCAGCTGCAAGAGACATGAACAGGGTTAGGTCTTATCTCTGTTGCCCAACCTTACAGCCATACCTGGATGATTTGTTCTTATGATGACACTATTTATACAACAAACATATAAAATATCAATAAGACATTAATGTTAATTATTCTTATTTTGTATATGAATGACTTTGTTCCAGTATGTTACAATACCAAAAAGGTAACAAAATCATGAAGGAATAAAAATTAATTTTAGAAATGCTAATTCAATAACGAAATGTTAATATAGTAAAATACTAAAAATGGATACATGAAGGACTCTTACGTTCCATTGAGGACCTTAATACTGGCCACACGGTCCTGAAAGCCATGAGCCCACAGACTTGGTACATCATCATCCACAATCTCCATCTTCCTTCCATTGTAGCCAGCATTTTCAAATAGGTGGATCTTGTGATCAGCACTGTCCTGCATGGCAAGAGAAATTGACAAGATGTGTAATGAGTTACTAGTAAATTAAAGCCTTGCCAAACAATAAAGACTGATTATTATATGTGGTTAAAAAACAACTTACCAACTCTGGTTTTTAGATTTTTTGCTACAGAGTAGATTGTGTTTAGTAGCTTAATAGGGTTGTATCATTTGTCATCATTTGCAATCAGAATTACAGGTGAGAGATGATGTTTCTAGCACAAGTGTAATAACAGTGTAACAGTAACGCTGGTCAGTATCTGTGTGCAACATGCAACAATAAAGTATTCTCCCTGCATGCAAACACTGACATTCATTTTACCTCCCCTGCAATTCAACGAAATGCATGGTTTTGTCTTATAAGTTCAATAGTTCGTAAGTCTGGACTATGTAAGTCTGGCCCATTGTGTGAAACATGCTCAGGATACTTACAATATGTTATTGTACTTGTAGATACTTTATATTTTATAAAATATCATTGCTCATTTTCCATGTACTCAGCTGTTTACACAGGAATTTTACAGGAAGTTACATTTATATGATAGTTGTTATACTTAAAAATTAGAACCAGCGTAAAACATAGAAAATGTGCATGGATTATGGATTAAGGATGCATTATATATCTATCTGTAAAGCACACAAAGCTACTATTTTAGCCAACGTATAGCTTACAATATTCAAGGGACGGATGGACATCAAATAGTCGCTCCTGTGGCTGTTAGACCAGGTGTCCCATCGTGGATAGTCGCCCTTTTCCAGGACAAACTGTTCTCCCCCAAATGATTGACGTTCAAAGCTGAGCCATCTTAATAAAAAGTGTAAATAACATGACTATAAATATATTATACCAATCTACCAATAAATAGTAAAGCAAACAATGCATAATATAGTGCAAAAAAGTCTAATATAAATGTTGCAAATATGAAAACTGTCGTGAAGTTTAAAATATTTGCACAAGCTTATTATGTTATTATCTTATCTTGTATAACTTTGGACATCATTTTATACTCACGGTCCAGATTCCACTTGGATGGATCCAACTTTCTCCAATCCTTTCTCTCCGAGATTCTGGCACTCTCCAGTGAGCTCACATTTCTTGCCTTGGAAATTCTCCAATTCGTAAAGTGTAATCTGAAAAACAGGAAAAAGCTGCATGTGTTCTGTTTACAGAATCCAGAGTGGGGTCATGCACACAGGTAATCAAAATGTTTGCTTCTGTTGGCATCAGATTTATTCTCACACACACATATATATATATATATATATATATATATATATATATATATATGCAATATCCCATAATTTACATCAACAATACTCAAAAGATTACTATTGTATATAGTTGAGTGAATAAATATATATGTATATCTCTGTAAGAATGCACCGAAGAAGCCATGGTACAGGGAAAAGTCTGTGCTGTCAACTTGTTGGGCTTATGACAAGAGATGGTCTGTTTGCATGTGAGTGTAAATATCTGAGTGTACAATATCTTTCCCAGTCACTGATATAGAAACCAGTGCTCCAGCCAGCAATAGCAAGGTAGCCAAAAGAAGAAAAGCCAAATGGTAAAGTGGATGGATGGGTACCTCTTCCCATTAATTTAGTTTCTCTTTATTTATGTCACATCTAAAAACTGACTGCTAAGTAATTATATTTGTTTAGGAACACCATTAAAAAAAAATTATATATATATATATATATATATATATATATATATACTATATATACTCGAGTATAAGCCTAGTTTTTCAGCATATTTTTTTGTTCTGAAAGTGCACTCCTCGGCTTATACTCGAGTCATTGTCCTGTATGATGTCAATGAGTTATCCCAGTTTAAAATTAGGTGAAATTAAGGGGCTCGGCTTATATTCGGGTCGGCTTATACTCGAGTATATACGATATATATATATATATATATATATATATATATATATAAACTCTAAGGGAGCCCTGAACTGAGAAAGTTTGAAACAACTGCTGAATGCAACTTATTGTTTGGAACAGAGATCACCAACCCAATAGACTTAGAAGCCACATGGGGAAGGGTTATCTACCCATTCAAATGACAATTTACCAGGAATGGAGTGTTTTCCAATTTCTAGGATTGAAAACTGTCCACTTTTTATTCACCACATGTGTATGAGCACACTGGTCCCAGGACAGATCAGGAACCTCTGATCCATGATTCGGTGGCAGGGCACAATAGGATGGGGTGTAGTAAGTGTCTGCACTATGTGGAGGAGGGAAGAATGTATATGGTACAGTGAGAGCATGCTAAACACCCTCATTGTTATTCAGATTCCTCACAGCATCATTTAATTGAGATGAACTGATTCCTATGTCTGTATAAGTGTGAGGAAACGCCCATAAGCTGGATCCAGTGACATTGTAGATCTTGATTCGGACCAGAACATTTAATCTTGGTACAACAAGAAGTTTAAATGATACATACATTGTTCTGCTAATTTTATGCTCAGATCTTGGTCCTAGAGAGGTACATATATAAACATTTCTAGATCTACAATACACATTCAGTACACAGAACTACTATTATGCAGTTAAAATAACTATGACAAATATAAATATGTGTAATAATAGTAAAAATATCTATTTTAAAATGTTCCAAATTATTTAGCTAAAAAAAAGGTTTTAAGAAATCTCTTGGCACTCTATTATACTGTTGTTAAGCCCTTTTACGAGAACTCTATTTTTGATTGTTTGGCTTTGTGTGGACCTTGTGTGTATTTTAGTAATTGCTATATTTAATAAAATCACAGGAAGAAGTGGGTGGTGTGATAAATACGTCCAGGTCCTTGCGATATGTTCAGCAACATAAAACTACATAAAATGTCAAAGGGTCATGTGGATAAATGTGATTCTGTCGAGTGTAGCTACTAGTATAATTTTTGGTGACAATTGGACATTTTACATTAGCAGCTCCTAAACAGGTGGTGAAGACTTTAGTGTAGGTGCTGGAAATCATTATAAAACATTTATGGATAGCTAATGACTGTATGTAGCACTTAAAGTGGTTACTATATGCAACTGTATGGGGAAATATGAGATATGTCTATGTTAAAAAAAGTTTTTAAAAGAAAAAACTATAGAAACAAAACTATACCTTTACCTTACATTATGTTAACATATTTAATCATTTTGTACTATGATGCTGACATGTTGTGACAAATGTATTTATTGCCTGGAATGTATTTATTGGATAAGAGTCCCATATGGCACAAAAGAGTAATGTGAAAATGTAAAATGTGGTCTGCTAAGGAACAACCAAATGTAAACTGACTATTTACTTTGCTCCACTCCTTACACTGCATATCAAATATTATCTCAGTTTGAAATGTAAGAATGAAACCAAGTTATCTGAATTAAATGAAACCATATAGGAGTGACTGTAACAATTCAGCTTTTTATATACAGCTGCAACATGAACACTAGTTACGTTAATAGGACATTATAAAAATAATAGAAATGATGTATGGTAACTGTACATACACAGAAATATTGCCTCTTTTTTGTTCAGTTTATAAACTTCACATATTGGTAACAAAATCCTATTCAGTGGTGTAACTATAACAGTACAAAGTGAGTGGCTACTACACGGAGAATGGGCCTCCAAGAATGTCTGTTTCCACACTCAAACGCAATGGGCCAGATCCAGACTTATGTACTATTGAACTTATGAGCAAGTAGGCAAAACCATGTTGAATTACAGGAGAGATACATTTTATTAGTTGTAAACAGTTTTAGATTTGAGGGAGGATGTTTCTAGCACAAGTATAATAACAGTGTAAAAGTAACACTGGTCAGTATCTGTGTGAGAAATGCAAAATTAAAGTATTCTCCCTGCATGCACACACTGACATTCATTTTACCTCCCCTGCAATTCAACATGGTTTTACCCACTCACTCTTAAATTCAATAGTAAGTAAGTCTGGATCCAGTCCAATGTCTCTGCTGTAATAATAACAAATATTCTTTTCAGGTTTGCACTGTTTCCCTCTTAGGAATATGCTACGTGATCTGACGTAGTCTAGCTCCTTTCTTTACAATTATACATATGAATAGTTCTCTGCATTACATTCTACACAATAAGCAAAACGTTTTTTCATTTCTAGGGCTTCACAGTAGATTTTCAAGCACACTTTGTTAATACTAATGATTCTGATAATGTAGTAGGTATAACTAATAAGAGCAGATGTATTCAGGGAGAAATTGATGTGAGATATACAGCTCTGAAGTTATGCCTCTTATAGCACAGACAGTCAGCAGGAGAATACAGGGAGAGTATTATACTGGGTACACAACTGTCAGGCACTCCTTATACTCCTTATGAAACTGTATAAGCTGTAAGGCTTAATATTATCTATGTTTCAGTGCTTTGCATATTAGAATCTTGGGTAGCACTCATGGCTAACAGCGCTGAGGTCATGAGTTGGAATCCTGGACATGACCTTATCTGTGTGAAGTCTGTCTCTGGGTGTCTGAGTGGGTTTCCTCAAGGTGCTCCATTTTCCTCCCACATTCCAAAAACATACTGCCAGGTTAATTGGCAGCTGTCTAATACCCCTTTTCCACTGACAAAAAAAACCCAGGTTTATTCACCTAGACCCAGGTTTAGTTTGGTGGAAAAGGGTCCCAGTAATACCCCTTTTCCACTGACAAAAAAAACCTGGGTTTATTCACCTAGACCCAGGTTTAGTTTGGTGGAAAAGGGTCCCAGTAAATTAAACCTGGGTACAGGGTTTTTACCTGGGTCTCTGCTGTGGACAAGGGNTGTGAATTAGCATTCTGCTCTGCATTGCTGTGTACAATTGAAAATTGGTGCAGTTGATTAGACCCAGGTGTTCTGTCTGGCAGTGGAAAAGGTGTCTACCCTGGAAAAAACCCAGGTTCACANGCAGTGGAAAAGGGCTCTTTTATATTGAACCTGGGAAAAATGCAGGGTACAAACCCAGGTCTGAACCTGGGTTCTTGGTGGAAAAGGGGTATAAATTATCCCCAGTCTATGTGTATGTATAATTGCCCCTATGTATCAATCCCCTATTTCCTATAGAATGTAATGTAGTGCAGAGTGTACAGCGCTGCAGACACTTTGTAGCACCTAATAAATAAGTGGAGATAAATATTAGAACCTGGAGCACTAATATGTGACATATGTATGTAAGTACATGATTTCCTTTATGACATCTTCCTAAATTAGCATATTTTACCTTGTAGTTGCCACCAATTCCTCCATGGCTCTTGCCTGCTGCCATCTGTTCTGGAGTACTCTGTGGTTCAGTCATGACTACCTGGAGAGAGAAGTGGCTACAGTAACTTTAGGATAATTACAGATATAAATATAGAAACTGTCACTGCAGAAAGTTCCTGTCACTGACTCAAATCATACTAAAACCAAAGTTCTATTATAATGAAATATATATAAAAAATTACTGTAATACTACATATAGACTATAGAAATATCCCAGTATGCTTGGAACGAATTACTAGCAGATGTACTTTAGATAGGAACACTACATAAATAGTAATATCCACAAAATATACATATGTTCTGAGAATGAATAAGCCAGAATTAATAAAGTTTCATCTGTAGTCCTCAATATATACGCATTTTATTTGATTAAGTATAAACATTTCATGACATGATAATATTGATCCATGTAAAATCAAGTCCTTTGTAAAGTTGTTTATAGGCGGAGACAAGAACTTGTTTCAGTGCTGTTAATAGTCAGAAAACTATGTAACATCAGCATGAAAACCATCTGTAAATATGGATGTTATGACCTTTATATCAAATGAGATTTTAGAATGCGAGACATTAAACTAAATGTCTTGTATTTAGCCAGACAATGATTTGGTTTGTAAATCTCATTCATCTAGAACTACAAAGGCTGGCAGGTGGTATATCCCTAGTGAACAAAGTGTTGTTTTGACTAAGTTGATTTAGCTTGACCTATTAGAATGGCATGTTTTTCATGATATAAATGAATTCTACATCTTAGCACAACCATTCTGATAAGTTACATGTAATACTTCTAAATATTTTGTATATTTGAAAACTGGTTTTCCATTTTAATTTGGTTACCATTGGAGGGCTACACAAAGGGCCAGATTCACACACTGATGACTTACACTCTCATGGGTAAAACCATGTTGAATTGCAGGGGAGGTAAAATGAATGTCAGTGTTTGCATGCAGGAAGAATACTTTATTGTTGTATTTTGTAAACATACTGACCAGATACTGACCAGCGTTACTGTTACACTGTTATTACACTTGGGCTAGGTAACATTATCTCTCATCTGTAATACTGACGGCAATTAATGCAATTTACCTCCCCTGCAATTCAACATGGTTTTGCCCATGAGTGTAAGTCATGAGTGTAAGTCATGAGAGTGTAAATCTAAATCTGGCCCATTGGGATTTACATAGATGACATAAATAGCAACATCTGCACATGTTCATATAAGATGTTAATAGTACATTGTTCAAGTGTACAGAACTTCAGTAGGCATGGATAGGCATATTATCTCTGTTGGGGTTGGTATAAAATTCTACTGGCTTGTTACTAATAATACAAAGTTGGAACCTGCTTCAGCCTCTTGCATCAGAAAAGTAACACTGTTTTTCTAACTTTGCGGTATGTTTGGCAACTAAATATAGATGAACTAGATTTGAAAAGGTCATGTGTATAAAGGTGACCTTTTAATGATTACTTACTTTACCAAGATAATGTTATGTTAAAATATTTACATTTCAGCTCAGAAATATTTAGTCCATGTGTACTGCTTCAATATGTCAAGTACAATACATACAATGGTATATTTGTTTTAGTTGTTTTAGTTGTATGTAGTGTATGTCTAGTGTTTATAAGGCTATGAGATACAGGAGCCCATAACTGAAAAGCAGGAGCTTATCCAAGATAACATAACACAGCCCTACAACCCTAGTACTAGTATGGAATTTTATACTTTGTCACAATGGTTTACATTGAAAATGAGATATCACATGTCAATCATTTGTCGTAAGAGTAAACATTGCTCATAAAAACAAATGTATTGCCATCTTCCAACTTGAGGACCGTGTTTTATCCTTATGACTATTACATTCTTGAAAAAACATAATTTAGTAAAATATACTAGTACCAACAATACAATATTACTGGTAAGTAGTAGATATACAAACAACTCACAAGTCCATGCTAGATCAATTACAAATCACATACTGCCCTACTGTTTAGATTTTACTGTTAGACAGTAAAAGTATATACTTGTATAGGTCTTTAACTTCAACTATTCATATCATAATACTTTATCATCCCTACAACAAATTAGAAAAGAAATATAAAGAACCATTCCTGGCCAAAAAGACCTTTCTGCAGCATTGTGGCCTAAACTGTTTCAATTCCAAAATGCATGTAGCTTTACGCCCATCATTTCTGGATCCCAACCATCCATACTGCCACCATTAAAGCCTTCACCCCTGAAGGGAGTAGAAATCATCAGAAGATTATAGGAACAGGTTTCAGCCACAGCATAAAAACCCAGAAAGCGTTATGAGCATCCCATGGTAAAGAACACGTAGAACTCCAGAGATTTGCCAAGAAAGTTTGGGAAGCCACTGTACCTCTTCTGCTGACTGTTTTCTGGAATGACCATGTCCTGCTGGAGAGGAGGGTCATATATATATGATAGCTGTGAATAGAGCTTTAGATTATAACGGTGCTGAGGCAGCAACTGTGTCTATCACGTTGTCTCCATCAGATTTCACATGAATAGCCTGTGCTGTCCATTCACTGAGCGCATCAGACACTGCTCTGCCTACCAGCTAGACAGCTCATTTTCAAAAGATTAGTAATTGACTTTGGGTCAGCATGTTCAGATTGCCTCACTATGGTACCTCTTGCCAAATATTTGGGCTCAAATACAGGTCTCAGCATTTTGTAAAGTATATTTTGGAATCCCTCTGTCAAAAAGAGAAACAAGAGGCACCAAAAAGGCATGAATCCTGTCCATACATTACAGACCTGATTCAATTATTTAGCATATTTTCCACTGTAAAGAAATTATGAGGGCCTGTGTAGCTTTAAAATGACTCAATAGAAAAAAGGAATTAAATATTAGTTACTATAGTTGAGTCTCAGAGCTCAGATCAAGATCAAATATTAATATCATGTTATTACTGTTGTTGTTATATGTAGTAACTGTAGCCATGGTTGTTCTAGAGCAGTGGTTCCCAAACTTTCTCTTACCCTTAGGGTCTCCATATTTTTTCAAGGCACCCCTAAGTACTTCCAGTTTTAAAGTATTTGAGTAAAACTTATTAAATTGTTTTTGAAAATAATACGAACAAATTCAAGGAAAAGGAATATTTATTTTTTTTGCTAAATTTTTTCAAAGAATAATAATCAGCACTTAATAGCAAGAACAAGATGAAACAAAATAAAACCACAACACTTGCTTATCAAAGAGCTAACTGTAAGTTATTTAATGGGATGGGTGTGCCTGTTGTGAACGGTACTTGCTTTTTATTACAGCAATAGGCCAGAAACCCAGCTTCACTCGGATACGTTGTTGCAAATGGAATGAAGATTCTCTGTGCTTTAGTACTTAGGACTGAATATTCATCTTTAATGGATATCCAAAACTCTTCAAGTCCCATGCTGCTGAATTTTACTTTTAACGTTTTGTCACAGGAGAGCTCGATGAGTTTTTTTTCCTCTGTAGAAGTAAATTCGGTGGGGTCTTACTATTGAATCGGTCTTGGATCCAGACAAATCTCTCCATATTCTCTGGAAAATGTTTTTCAAACCAGTCACTAAGTTTTGTTAGGTGCTGCTCAAAAACTGATTTAAGTTCATGCTTCAAATGAACATCATTGGATGTAAGAAACTGATGCAACAGGGGAAAACAGTCTTTGTAACCATCTTCATTGAATTTTCTTTTCCATAAAAGCAATGTTTTCCTAAAAGCTGATACCTTCTCTGAGAGTTTAAGAATGTGTGTGTTGTTTCCCTGCAGTGAGAGATTCAACGTATTCAGTTTGTCAAAAAGATCACACAAATTTGCTAATTTGGACAAAAAATCAGTATCCAGATAATTATACTCATGTGCTTCTTCTATAAGGTAGGAGTAGAGTTCCTGCCATAATTCAAAGACACGAGAAAGTACGTTGCCACGTGAGAGCCATCGTGAGCTACAGTAGTACAGCAAAGATGTATGCTCAGAGCCTATATCCTCACACATTTTTCTAAAAAAAAACCTTGCGTTCTGTGGCCGAGTTTTTATGAAGTTCACCACCTTCACCACACTTTCCATGACTACATTCAGTGGTGGACTCAGTTGCTTTGATGCAAGGACTTCCCTGTGGATAATGCAGTGGGTCCACAGTGCATCAGCAGCTTTGCTTCATGAGTACCTGCAATCCTCCATAACAGCCAGACATAGGGCGACCACCATCTGTACAGACACCAAAGCACTTTGACCAGTCTAAGTTGCTTTCACTCATAAAAGTGTCAATGATATTAAACAAGTCTTGTGCCTTAATACCAGCAGTGATACTTTTACAAGAGAAGCGTGTGTAGCAAATCAAATGAGCATCCTTATTACTATCTGTTGCCTCATCTAATTGTAGCCCAAATTCCTTTCATTTCTTCAGTTCACTGATCATTCAGATCTTCAGCCATATGTTGGATTCTGTGACTGATGGTATTGTTTGATAATGGTACCTTTGAAAGCAGTTTTGCCGCTGATTCCCCAACCATGATGTTGACCATATCGACTGCAGCTGGTAAAATCAGTTCTTCTGCGATAGCGTGAGGCTTTTTACACTTCGCAACTCTATGTGCCACCTTGTAGGATGCTAGCAAAGCATTGGATGCTTGTTTGAAAAACGTACCTTTTTGATCTTTTACTTCTTTTAACTTTCTTATGAAGTAATCACGTAGTTTGTTAGCCATATTAGGGTGATTGGTCTCTCATACCCCGTTCACACCGAAAGCTATTACCAGGGTAATTCAGGCAATTTCCCGGGTTAAATGAACTACCAGGGTAGTGTGCTCTGTGTGAACGGCACTAAAATTTCTACTAACTACCCTGGGTAATTCAGCACTGTGAACAGGGTTTATTACCAGGGTAATTCAGATCCACAGCTGCAGACCCTTCTCGTTTAAAACAGATTTACCAGGGTAGTCTGTGTGAACGGGGTATAAATGGCGTTTTAGTTTGCTTGGAATCATTGAGGACGCTCTTAACTGTTCACCTCTACAGCCGTAAAACCAAAGTCTAAATAAGTATCATCGTATCTGCGATGTTTTCTTTTCTTCGCAAGTTTGCCACTATTATTTTCCTCACTACCAAATTTCTTACCAGTATTCAAAAATCTTTCCATTCTTGTGCCCTAAACGAATCACATTGAATACATTTTATAGGTTGACATCAAATCTTGTGTAGTTCCTATACGGATACATAAAATATCCTTACATACAGTTAAAAACAAATCCATAAATTGTTCAGAAAAAATATTTTTTGCTTCACAGAACCTTATGTTCATCCCACTGATGATGATGTTACAGCAGGTATTGAAACAGCTGTTGGGCCACCAGATATAATAATAAGTGCCATTGTCCACCACGTGACGTAATAATAATAATAGTGCAATTAATATATTGCTGGATATTATATGGAACTATTTAACAATATGGATCAGATGGTTATTTGCTGCAAAAACCTATGGACACTTTGTTCCACAATATCTTATATCATTATATATATATAAATAAATAATGCATAAATCAATAGAAGTATAGAAAAACTATAGTATAGAAATTTTTTTTATTTAAAATAAATGAATATAACTAACATTTTATATTCTTCTCAGGACACAGCAAAGAAGTATATGTATGTATAATTTTTAGCATGCAATAACATGTCCAGGGGGGGAATTCACTAACTGACGATTTACAGAAATCGTCAGTGGCTGACGATTTCCACAAATGTGTATTCACTAAGTGACGAATGTGGTTTTTTTCATCATTTTGTTTGACGTTTACAGATCGTCAATGTGATATCGCTGTGACGATCTTTGCAATACAATGGATACAAAAATGGAATTCACTAAATGACGAATATTGTATTCTCCCACACATC
>JABWIB010000446.1:66815-78594 GCA_016617825.1 Platyplectrum ornatum
TCACTGACGATTTCAGATCACTGACGAACGCTGACGATATGATATCGCTGCAGAAATCGTCAGTTAGTAAATTCCCCCCAGGTGTATTCATCACATTGCAACATGGTTTGGAACAGGTCTATGCTTGCCCCATGGTGTTTAATTGGTCTAAAGTTTAGGTAGGCAAATAAGTGCCCAGAAGCTTGTATAAATTAGGCGAGGGAGATTCTAACTCGTACAAAATGATAGATTTCAAAAATGTTTTCACCAAATATTTCTGTTGGACAGTTGTGTTGATAAGCAAAACAAGACCTTTCCTCATTCAAGACTACAATCAAAAGCATTATAGGCTAAATTCTGCTTGAAAAACCTTTTAAAAACCATGACCATTTAGTACTTTATACTACATTGTTGTAGTATAGTAATCCGTTAGTTGTCTTAATAGGTAGTGACACGTGTGGTGTTCCAACTTCGCCCCATGCAATAGCTTGTATTGATAGCATTGGTTTAGATATCAACAGAGGTGTCCCGTGTGACAGTAAAAGCAGATGACGTAAAACCTAGTAGGGTGCCTGATTATCCCCATTCCAATAAATTTAGGGTACCATCTATAATAAAAGGTTAACTGAATGAAAAGTCAACACAAGTGATTTAATATATAATTGCATACTGGTAGAAATACAGATAACTTCACTAGTGATATATAGTAAAAGCATAGATTACCCTGTAGGCTACAGCAACTAAATTTATATAGGCATAAATATACACTTAAACTGGTTTTAAATGGTAATGCAGTGCATGTGGGAAAGCATGCGTCTAGATAGATAGAAAAAGCAAACTCTGAAAACATGCGACATTGATTTCACTAATGAAAAAATGATGAACCCTCTAGCAAATGCAAATGATCCAGTTTTGAAATCCAGGATATATCTACCTTCTAACCTGCTGAAAAAAAAAATATAATTTATGCAGTGTTAATATTACTAATATAGCAGATGGTTACCCCGTTTATACTGTTAATCCCTGCTACCAACCCACACACATTATACAGGGTAAGGATATAAACAAATATGTAAAGACAGTCACTACTACAGCTGATATGGCCAACTGTAGTGGCGGAGGAACATAGTGTTAGATTTACCCTTACAAAAAAACAAAAAAAAAATATTAACTAATTATATATTGTAGAAAAAAAATATCGGTACCTATACTAATAAATGTACTTTTAAATCACACTCACACCCGAGTGTAGATAGATAGGTAGAATACTAGTACAGATTTGAGGAAGGGGTGGAGCCCTGAAACGCATAGTGAATTGCTTTGCGAGACTAGGACCATATTGTGCCATATTGTGCATCAGACATTTCCTGCAGAGAGGCCTAAATTTACTAAGCAAGGAGATTGGTTGCTATGGGCAAAATCCCCACTTTTTAGTCAGATTTGAGCTCACATTCTCCAGTATGTAAAACAGAGCTTAAATCTGATTGGTTGCTATTGTTTAGGCCTGAATGTTTAATGTAATAGCGCATGCCCATCAACTATAGATATTGATTTTTCTATAATAATTATATTTTTTTATATAAGGGTAAATCAAAAATGTCTATAAGTAACATTAAAGAAACTTGATGCTACAAAATATCAAAAGCCATGAAGTAGTAACAATATGTATACAAACAAAACAAGGTCTATAATTATACAACAGGTGAGCTGCTCACGATGTAATTTATATTTATGTGATCCATTGAGATACCATAAAGTATAGGCAAGAAATATCCATCACAGATTAAATTATTTAGCCAAAGTTGCCTATAGTTAATTTTCATTGGTTGCATTATTTTATTGTTCTGCTTTATAATACAAGTATGTATTCAATTAATCAGGTGTGAAAGGACAAATCAATCAGATGTCACAAAATCAAATCTGTCACCAGTATATGCATACTGGCGATGTGGTTGTGCAATATGAACCTCTCGTATTATTCTTGTGCACAAAGGAACACGGTAACATATATAAAATTGTAAAATGAAAATAGTTGACGCTTCGGGTTTCCCATATTTTTCTCTCATACATATTTATATGCTTTA
Organism: Platyplectrum ornatum; assembly: GCA_016617825.1. Taxonomy (NCBI): domain Eukaryota; kingdom Metazoa; phylum Chordata; class Amphibia; order Anura; family Limnodynastidae; genus Platyplectrum; species Platyplectrum ornatum. Next base: position 68,879 of record JABWIB010000446.1, read on the forward strand.
CACTGCTGAACAAAGGATTTCACAAAATAAAACACACCACACTTATATTAAATATATATTCTGTGTATTCAAAACCAGTTTTATTGCATTATCTTTGTATAATGGATCTGTGAATATATTACATAATGAAACAAACTTTATTTTACTTATTGGAGCAACAAACAATACAATCTGCAGCAGGTGAGTAAGATGCGAGGACCAATTAGTGGCCTCTTGACAAGCATCTCCCGCTGATACAGTGTGTGACAGTAAGTGCCAAGTGTTTCGGGACTATGTACAAGTTTCACTTGTTTACTTGAGGAGTGGTGCTGAGGTTTCACACATTATATACAATGCTTTTAGCCCCCTTTCTCATTATTAGTCATTTCTCTATCTTATATATTGCTGGTTTCTTTGGGAGATAAGGAGAAAAGTGTAAAATGTACTTATGGCAAAGTGTTTAATAATAAAAACATTAAAATTAAATGTACAACCATGTACAATCTATTGTAGAATTAACCCATAGCCAATAACATGTAATACATTTTCTTTCTGACATAGAAAGGGTTCAATTCATCCTGTAAAGTATTTTAATTCAATATATTATTACAGGTAACAAAATTAGTTACTTATTTAGTAAACATTAACTTAAAATGTATTTATTCTAAATTGCTGAAATTGCATTATCCGATGTGACAACACAATTACTTACTGTACTTGCTATTGTGTACTTATAAGTACTATTTTGTATATTTGTCTTTGTCAAGTCAAATATATGTATATATTTTATTGACTATTCTATTATGTAAAGCACTTTTTAGTGTATTAAGTTTACCTTTTATGGGATTGGAAACTGAATTACAAATTCAAAGCAAACAAGCTGGCTTGGAAATTAAGGATTTTCTAACTTTTCATGGATTTTTCATTTCAATGTAACCATCTTTGTCAGAAAGTAAAATGCACAGCATTTAATGCCTTCTCCCATATAAACGTCAAAGAAACAGCAAGGCCATCTGTACATCATTAAAAAGAATATCCCCCATACTACACACATACAAACTGGTCTACAAAGGCATTATAAACAGCGTCATTATTCAACAAATCCGCTTTGATGGACCACTGAGCTGGTCCATAACACGATGCAACACAAGTCAGTTTTTCTTCTACAAAATGTAAAAACCTGCAACACAAGTCACAACACCCCAGTGGTCCCCATTTTTCAGCAGGTATTACTAGTAGAATGCATGACAATTTACACTGATTCTGGTAAAAGGTTAAAAATGATTGCTGACCCCCACCCCCCTTCCCTCAATTAAATATGGTTCCACAAAAAGGAGGAAAAAGAAAGAATCAAAGAAAAAAAAACATTATTCAACAAAAACATTATTCTGTAGAGCCCATAATAAAAGAAAGGATAATAAAGTACAATGAGATAATATGGACAATTTCTCTGCATTTAACAATCTTTAAAAATTATTTTACAAAAAGTAGTCAAGCTGTTTTTGTTTTCATTGGCAGTAAACATTTTGTTCTTTAATATATATATATATAATGTTTGTTTATATACTCTGGGACAAATAAATCATCTGGATAGTGAAAAACAATATTCTAAGCGACAAAAAAGATAAATTCATTTGCAAAGATAAAATTTTTATAAACAAATAGAAATGTCACTGTTTTCCCCTCACTCATTCTACATTGAGTCTTCCACACACAGAACGTTTACACATTCGCTCCACTGACAGGCGCTAGAAGCCATCGTCCTGACTCCATGTTTAAAGGTCATCAGGACCTTTGGCTTTTTGTACAACTCTGGTTCAAGTAGAAATCCTTTAAAGTGACTTTTCTCTCTTCTACAATAAAATAAATTCTTTTGTTTGTATCTGTGTAAGTAGTAAGCAGCTTTTATTCCGCAAAAATGGGAAGGCACAGAACACGTTGCAGTTGAGATGAAGCAAGACAGCGGAAGGATGTGCATCTGTAGGGCTGAGTGGATTAAGGCTTGTTAGACTGCTGTGTCCTCTTCTGGTTCACTGTTGCTCCTGTAGCAAAGAAACATTTTTCAATTAGCAGATATAAATTGTGTTTATAGATTATTAAAAAATATATCTATCTATCTACCTATCTATCTAGATATATCTAGCTATCTATCAATCAGGGTTGCAGACTCTCCCAAAATGTCTGTGAGACTTCTGGACTCCTTAAATAAATCTGTTAAACAATTTGTCAATGTATAGGGATCATCTACAGTATGCAGTTACTATAAACCAGAAGATCCAATTTAATATCTCTGTCCTTATAACACAGTGGAAGGAGTTATGCAGTAGTTCCTTTTAGTTACTTGTGTTATACAGATTATGTTCCCCCATAAAGTAAAGTAGTATGGTTCACCAGGACGTGGAGTGAAAGATCACGCAAGTAGTTTTCGGGACAATGGATCATTTTAATCAGTCCTTTACAATTACCTCCAGCAAACTGATCAGGGATATCTAAAAGTGTTATTGATGGTAGAAAGTGTCCATACTGGTTATATTGTCTATTAAGAGTTTATTTTATGTTATGAGGCAAATAACAGAAATCTTTGTCCCACTGTTCAAATAACAAGCTAGGTTATAGAAAAATCATAAAATCTAAGTAGCAGTTCCAGAATGCTGGGATAGCAAGCAACTCATGTATTTGCGAACATATTGTGGACCGAATCCATACTACCACTCCCTCCCCCCTACATGACCTAAATTACGCTAGGTCGTGGGGGAAACATTTAAAATTAGTAAATTTAGCTGGGTTTGCCCTGATTCCAGACAAAGAATCTAAGGCAGGGGCCTATTAGTGTAAGTCTTTTCTGACCGAGAGATGGGAGTGACCGTGGAGTTCACTCTGGGCGCATGGATCCAGTCCTGTATTACTAAACCCCTCCCTTTTGTTCAATGATGTCACCATGAGCATTAAGATTCATTAGTGATGAAGTTTAATGTAAAGCAACGCTATTACTCCTAGCACTGGTCAGGGATGGTGGTGGCATTATGCAGACTGTTACCTATAAAGTTGACTTGTATGTAGTCATGAAATCCAGGGCATGTAAACAGAGACCCAAGTAAATTACCTGTTAACTCTGGTTTTCATATTGGCTCTGTCTCTTCTTTGATTTTAGCTCTTTTAACCACTGAGGAGATCCTCCTGCTCCCCTGAAATTGACAATAAATAAAACAATCAATTCTATTTTTGCTATGTTAAGCCAGTGTACAATACAAGCATAACACATTTAGTCACCTTATGTTGCCTGATATATAATATATACCAATTTACTTGAATGTTTTGGAATTATTTTCTTTTTTTTACAATCATGATAAACAACAACAGGTATTAGGAGAGCACTGGAAATCGTGCAACACAGGACATGTCTCTGGCACATAAGAGTCCCAAATGACTTAATATAGTCAGCTGACCTGTCTTGTAAGTCTGCAGAGGTTGGCAGAAGTTTGACACCCAGTGTTCCTTGTGGGAGAGGGGATTTTGGCGACTTTGAAAGTTGAGCTGATGGTTCATTACTACTTTCTGCATCTTGCCTTTTGCGAAGTTGAGCCTATGGAAAAAGATACCTATAAGAAACGCTATCATGCAGTAAATGTAGATCCTACAGTGCTAAGCTTTGGTACAGAGCTTTTCAGCACCAGAAAGACTCCAGCGCCTGTCATTTTGATGACAACTTGCCCAAATGAATGATGTAACATACATCACCCTGCATTACATCAATAAATAAATTCTAGGTTTCTATAGTGGATATGTGACTGTTCTCATCTTGCACACTGTTTGCACAACACAAAACATAAAATGAATCAGTAAAAGTAAATAAATAAATTCTACCAGTGACGTATGTTCATTTAGATTGTATACATATTTTAAGAAGAAGTATCATGTCTTCCTCAATGAGAGAAATAATTCACTCATATTTCTCTAGAATTAGACTGCCATCCATTCATAGTTACAGGCTATAAATCAGATTTTTATACCATATAAAATATATAAAACCAACAAACATACACTCACCACATCCACATAACCCCCCTTCTCCTAAATAATTATCCAAATGGTATGGGTATGGGTTCCAGCACCTATACAATTACAACATTGGTCTGGGTCCAAACTTGCATACAATTGAATTACGAGTGGGTAAAACCATTTTGAATTGCAGGGGGGGTAAAATGAATGTCAGTGTGTGCATGCAGGGAGAATACTTTATTGTAGCATGTTGCACACAGATACTGACCAGTGTTACGGTTACACTGTTATTAGACTTGGGCTGGAAACATCATCTCTCAACTCTAATACTGATTGCAGCTGATTAAATATTTACCTCCCCTGCAATTCATTGTTTTGCCCACCTGCTCATAAGTTCAATAGTACACAGCTCTGGATCTGTTCCAAAGAGGGTAACCGTAATAATTTTACCTAGTTTATCTTGCTTTTTTCTCATCTCTCCTGCATGTAATCTCTTATATTAGAAAAAATATCAATAATTAAGCCAACAGAATGTTAGCTACACAATAAAACCAAACCAAAATTCAGTTAATGAAGCATATGCAGGTTACACCCTATACTCTGACTGATCAGTCGGAATGAATGACTTTACCATTAGAGTGGAGTGATCCATTCCAGGGAACATTGGCATCCGCTGGGACTGAGCTGAAGACCTTTGAGGCTTTTCCTCTTCTTCCTCAATTTCTTCTTTTTTCTGAGGTTTCTCTTCTACATTACCAAGGACATAATCACAAGAATGTCAAATGTGTGTGTAACAAAACTAACAGCATGAACATGAACACTTCAAATGAAAACTGAGGATATTGTATTCTGGCCTACAAAGACATGTAGCTGCCATGATTTATGTCTCTCTGAAATCAACCTCCCCCACATTAGTGTCACAAATATTCTCATATAATTTTCTGATTTACTCAATATAACAATATTACCAACTTCTACTAATACTTAATTAAATTGTGTAAAGAAACCACTATAAGTTAATTATTAGTTATTCAACCTCTTGAAAGACTTTTCAGAGAACAGTTTGTATTAAGAGTAAATTGAAACGTGGTATTATCTGTACTATTTGGATTAACCTGTATATTTCCATTTACCACCAGTACCTCACCATACCCAGACACCACTGCCATGAGTATTACCTGCCATGAATATTACCTGTGGTGTCTGTGAACATCCAGGGGTTGTCATTATCCTCTATTACAGCTAACTGGCTACTAGACTGCAACAGCCGACTCTTGCGTTGTAATTGGCTGGGAGCACGCCGCTGGCTCTTCCGACTAAGCTGTACCCTGTTTTTCAGTGCTGTGGAGTCTAAGACGGATGTTTGCTGTGTAAGAAACAAAAAAAAGAATAATTTCATATAACTGCTTTAAATATAACCAACATAATAATGTAAAGGTTCCCTCTTTAAGCAATGTGTCCTTTTCCAGCACTGTCTCTCAGATTATAACCTCAACAAAGTAATGTAATACATATTAACTCAAGAGAGCATCACAGAAATGATGGACTAAATATGAAATAGGGAAAATTGCTTTAATTAGTCAAACACTTTACTATATTTATGGGATTAAACCCAAAGGACAAGACCCTTTGTGAGCTGAAATCCAGTGATGCTTCTATGGGACATTATATCTGCAGATAGTGTAGTTTTAAAAAAAATTGTAGAAAAACCCCACTCAGTGTTATATTATTATAGTCACATGTCCTATTAATAACATTTATATTGCTTTACATTTAAACTTACATCCACAAATGAGAAATCAGCTGCTTTGGCTTCAGTAAAAGAAGGTGTGCTTTCGGTGCCTTCAGTGGAATCCAGGTCCATGCTAGACCGATCCAGACTACCATCTTGAGCTTCAATGATGGAATCATGGTGTTCTGTTTCTGTATGGGACAGAGACGACAGGCGGCTGTGCGATTGCTGCTTTCGGCTGAAGTTATCGTATGATGGGGAGTCACACACAAAGCTGCAAGAAAAGGAAATGTTCATTACTTTACTCTTCTCGCTACATACAACCAAGGATAGGCAGGCTTAAACATTTGAATTCAACTTTAACTTATGCAGTTCCTCTAAACCGCCTATAGATGGTGCTATAGGTTCTTCTACTTATAGGAAAAATCACCCCCCCCCCCCTTTCCCAATACATTACAAAGCTATACAGCATTGCAAAAGGTATAGTAATTATTTCTATAATATTATATTTAAAGTAAAAGAGCTAGGAAAAGGCACATTGGTACAAAACTCTTCACTGCTTTGTTGCTTTCAGCATACTCTTCTGTAATCATTTTGGTTGCTGCATACATTTCACATACAGAATTTATATGCCAATAGAACATTTGGAATACAAGATGAAATTATTATTTGTCTGGTAAAAGATATTTGTTTAAGACCTCAAATGCTTGTCTTTTATGGGCACACATTTCTCAAGAGGTAGTAAATAAACTTAAATTTACATTTATGACCAGAAAATTCATATATAATTCTGCTTTTTGTTAAACTATTAAGCCATACATTTAGATAACAATGCTAGATACACGGAGGTGCATGGGGTGAGGTGATCAATTAGAGTCCCCCCCCCCTTCTATTTATATGATGATAGATTAGCAACATTCCTCTTTAGAAAATGTTGTAGTTCTGCAAACATGTACTTTGTTTTTTTGGCCACTAGAGGTCGCTCTACAGCATCTTGTGTCCCTGCATCTCCCTCTCCTCCCTTTTTCTATTTCCCATCCCCAACCATTGCAGAGGACAGTGACTGCTCGGATAAAATGCCAACCAGTATTGGCTTAATGTGGGCTGAACTCACCTTCACAATCTGCCCACATTGCTGACAGGGGCACTGATAACAGACAGAGATAAACACCTATGTTACATAGCAGTTTTCCTACATGATAGTACATAAGACATGTCAGTAATAATCCAGAGTGGGGCATAATGATCTCCCACATTTGGCTGTGGTGCTGGGTGAGTTGTAGTACTACTAGTAGTTTTTTTTTTGCCATTCTCTTTGGTTATTTTATAATGGGGGGGGTGTTTTACCAGTTGAAACCTTACCTAGGGCACCAAAGTGGCTCGGGCTGCCCCTGCACCAGCCTCTACTGTGCAGAACATTATCAGGCTTGTGTCCTTTTAACTAGAGTCTTAGTAAAATGAAAAATAAATATAGTAAAATCAGGAATGCAAGATCAGCCTTACAAAACAAATAGCACATATACATTACACACTCTGGTGCAAGGGTGAAGACTACATGGCAGCATAGCATTAGGAAGGTGCAGTTACAGGGAAGGGCTTACAAGAAGTTCAGAGATAGTTCATTTGAGGAAGGGCTCTGTTCTTAAAGATAAACACTGTTAGGCATTCCTTTAGTGACACAATAATAAATGAACTATTTTTTATTAAAGAAAAACTTGACACGTCAGATGATTCACATTTATTTGCATTTAACTTCCTAATAATCTAAAAACCATAGGGCTTCCAAGAGCAACGAGGAATGGGAATAGCAAAATAACAATTTAGAGTTTTGCAAGGAAATGCCATGGTGAATATTTGCACATGTATTCTTTACTCTTGTGCCAAAGTACATAAATCTAATTAGCCATAGGTCTATCTAGATAGATATAACAGCTGCTGCTAGTGAGAGCAGGGCAACAGCAGAAAAACATGTGAAAACTGTCCCATCCCTCCTCCAGTGTGATAAAGCACACAATGTGTACTATGCACTAGTGTTATTTCAAGCCTGTATCTAACAGGAATTCTGCCATGACTTATCCCATATACAAGGGTGATGAGATAAGCAGCGCTCTTTTGGAACGGACTCCCTCTTCATTATCTCAGTCCTACTAGGGAAGTAGATATCACAGGCGTCCCACAGTGTCTGTAAATATTTGGACTTAGTAGTGAGTTAAGTGCATAGAGGCGCATGTCAGCAGTGCTTCATTCCCTGCTCTGTGGGTGTCACGGCTCTATTTATAGGCATGCAGTCAGGCTAGCATCACAATAACAATGGCAGTACCCTATGCAGGCAGACTAAACACGCTTCAGTGTGCTAAGCAGTAAGTAAAACCACTACCCCCTTCTGCACAGAATAATCTGAATGGCTAGATGTAGTATGACTAAATTAACACGCACTAGCTTAATGCTCGATGGCAAAGCTCTTTCAGCAATGATGTATTGTTGGTCAGGACTGTGCCTAAGGCAACTATATACAGGTGGCTAATAGAGGTAAGATCTTGTAACCTGTACCGGTGGTTGAAGTGGAAATTTAGTGGTGGTATGGACATTAAGAAGTGGTGGTATGGAAACATAGGAAATAATAGAAGTCAATGGAGATTTGTAGTATTTCAGTTATATCAGTGGTAGAAGTGCCGGTATGGCATACCCCAGTATACACCCCCACTTCCAGCCCTGACCTGTACAGGTACTGTGCCCAGGATCTTATTCATCACCCCGCATTTTAAATCCTGTTAGTTTCCTCATAAATGCATTATTCCATACATTTTAGAGGACACTGAGTAGGCTATAAAGGTCTTTGGACAGGTTTAAGTTATGCAACAGGGATTAATAATCTTATGTGCTGCAACAAGCAGACAGCTTAACGCCAGACACACATAATGCACATCAGGTGGACGGAATTGTGTAATGACCCATATTACTTGCAATCATTGTGGGGTAGATCTATTGGTGGGGATGAGGGAGTAAGAATTTTTATATAGAGCATTAATCAGATTCACAGCCCCTGGTTTCTGAATGTGTGCAATGCACAACAAGAGCACTCTGAGATAAACTATCCATTAGGGGAGACCTGAGAATTTTACAGCACTTCCCAGTTTGTGTCCCCCTTCCACTTACAGCCCAACACAACAATAACACCACAAACAGAAATAGCATGTATATACCATACCGCAATTAGTAGCCGCAACCATTTATTTGTAATATTAAAATATTACCATAAGTCTAAATCCTCTTTTTCACTTGTTTTCACCAAAGCTGTTATGCCATCAAGACCAAAGCCAAATCTATCAACTCAATGACAGCTGAGAGTGAAGCCTGTATCCCATCACCAATCTACACCAAACTGTGTATGAACTGTGGTGTGTATACGTGTTTGGGGACATTCACCATTGAATATTTAGGTTTGTTAAACAGATGTATTATGGGAAAGTATTTTATAGTAGATAAATCATGGTAAAGCTTAAGAAACATCAGCCTTATATGGACATAAAGCACATCGGAATTTACTGCACTGTGTACTGCGTTTATGACTTAAGTATATGTACTTTGTTTTGTGCTCTTGCAGTAATAAGTTACCCACATCTATTGTAAATAAAATGAGCATTTTAGAAAATATAGATTTTAAATAAAGTCAATACTGTATTCAAGATGATAAAAAAAAAAAAGTGGTAGCACTTGTGTCTCACAGTCCTGAGGTCATAAGTTCAATTCCTGGATAAGACCTTATTTGTGTAGAGTTTCTACGTATAAAAATACACTCAGGGCCGGCGCTAGGTCTATGGGCGCCCTAGGCAGACCTAGCGCCGCGGCTCCTTTAAAACGACGTGACGTCATCACGTCACGTTGCGCCGCGACGTGATGACGTCACGGCGCTTCAAAAACCACCGCAGAGGACGGTGGAGAGGTCCCGGCCGCCCTCCCGGTATTGAATGAACTTTTTTTTTTATAATTTATTTTACCCCCCCCC
>JABWIB010000446.1:78729-99122 GCA_016617825.1 Platyplectrum ornatum
TCCCCCGGCCTCGCTGCTGCCCCTCCCCCGAAAGCCTGACGTCGCCTAATGGGCACGCAGGCCCTGAATACACTATATAAAAAAACAAATATTCATGCAATAAATAGTGACCATCCTGATTCTTCTTGCCCAATGATTAAAGTGGAGGGTGGTGTGTTTCATTAGCAACATCTATGGAGTGCTACAATACATGGCTTGTTGCATTAATTTGAGGAACACTGCATAAATCATATGTATGTTTTACAGGCACAAAACTGCATAAAGAAACAATCAGGAGAAAAGGAGCTGGTTAGTCACACTTAATAATCAAGCAGTGATGCAGTTGAAACCCATGGAGATAAGAGCAATGTTCTATAGGGAGTTGCCTTTATTTAGATGCAAATCACCTGATCATAGTCACGCATTACAGTCTTTTACCCTTTTTCACTGACAAAAAAAACCCAGGTTTAAGCACATAGACCAGGTTTATTTTGGTGGAAATGGGTCCCAAGAAAAAAACAAAAAAAACAAAAAAACAGGTCAAGTGACCCAGGTTTTTACCCAAGACTCCATTCAGTGGAAATGGTGTCAACCCTGGAATAAACCCAGGTTCACACTGCAGTGGAAAAGCGGCCTTTCTCAGTAACTAGAGGAAGCAATACATTTCAATATAATTCTTTAGGACATTGCTGGCTGTATGGAGCAGTTAAAGTCCAGAAAACGGATAGGGATTTAATGTTATATAAAAACAAAGACAGTGAGAAAAGACATCTAATCCTATACAATAAAATAACAGTCCTGAATGAAAGATTGCAGAATTTGCTGACACTTCTGAAGGTTGGTCCAGCTCTTGCAGGGTTTTAATGATGTGAAATCCAGATGACATCACATGCACCACAATCCTTGTTCCTAATTACAGATCAAAGTCATAAAATTGCCTGCTGGGAATCCAGGGTTTTGTTGTGAGAGATTGATGTACCATTTCTAAATGTACACCATTACGTTATTAAACATTCCAAACAGCCTCAGATCCTTTTTATTTATACAGTTTTATATGCGAGTGGGACTATTAATTGTGAATGCATATGCTGAATTCATTTAGTATTTTCTGTAATGGACATAAATGAAAATCTAAATTAGTAAGTGACTTCTGGACGTCTTTCATAAATCATTCAAGTAGTCACAAGTTATGTGTTAAGTATGTAATAAATACATGTTGCAGTAGTCAATGAATAATAAACTATTGCTTCTAGGCTAGACAGTTCAATGGATACGGTTTACATTTTACAGAGCTTAGAATGGCATACCAAAAACTCTCTGATCAATTTATCACACACCATGCAACAGTGGCTGGCATGTTAATTATGATCTCACTAGAAAGGTTATTGAATGTGATAAATAACAAGTGAGGGGAAACCAGCTTCTGTCATGATGGATGGAAAATTTAATATCAATCTTTTCCACATAATTTGACTTGATTTTTTTTTCTTTTGCTGTTATTAGTAAACTATCCTACATTCACCAGTATGTAAGATGGACCCAGAGCTCGAATCTGATTGGTTGCTATGTGCAACATCTCCACTTTTCAATTCCCCTGCAATCTCCCCGCGTAGTGAATTTAGGCCTATGTGTTTTATTATACCTTTCTTTAAATATAAGAGCGCAGGTTAAATGAGAAAATTATTCATTAATCACTCACTCAGCATAAGGTCATAATTTTAGAAAAGTCTCAACTCTTCAACCCTTTCACTGCCATAGTCAGGTTCCTCTGCAATTGCAAAGGTAGAATCTGATTGGTTGCTATGGGCAACTTTTTCATCCCAGTAGTTTAATAAACATAGGCCCAGGTGTAAAATCATGTTATTTTCAATGAATAGTTTATACAAGAACACTACTTTCTTTACCTGTCTATGAATATATATGAATAAAAGAATTAAGAATAAATAAAGCAAGATGATGTACACAAAGACACAGATCTGCAGAGATCACTGATCTGTATGGAGATGGATTAGGCAGAGTGTGGAATAAGCACATAGGAAAAACAGAAGTGTATGAAATTCCTGTCTCCTTTGTCTTGGGGAAAAACAGAAGAAACTAAAAACAGTTTTGTAGCAGGGCTTCCATTATCGTACATCTTTTTACTCTGCTCAGCAACTATAGCGCACACCATCAACCTGAAACATATTCCAGGAAGCAAAGGCACAAGGGGTTATCAAACAGTACAAGAGGCCAGGGTACCCATGATACATTTATATATATATATATATATATATATATTATATATATATATATATATATATATATATATATATATATAAATATATGTGTACATAGATATAGATGTGTGTACAGTGAGATGATTAGCACCAATCTGCTGATAAATTGGTAAAGTGTGTATGGGCATGGAAATCATAACATCTGAAGTACAGCTTATGCAAGTAAAATGCAACAATGGAAGCCTTAATTAAACACTTTGATATTCACTGAGTTATTATGACAAATATATAAATACCTGTCATCTGCAGGTGGCTTATCTTGGCTCCATGTACCATACTGTCTGTCAGATTCTTCTTGCACAATCGAGTCTGTGTCCTTGTTGGATGTGGAGGATCTTGAGAAACACTGCTTTACATGGTCCTGGGAATGCAATGAAATAGCAGGTTAGCATTAAGTAAAATATCAATACTCAGGGCAACGGTTTTCATAATATGAAAAAATAAATAGCTTTTTATGTTGTACTTCATACACACAGGCACCACAGAATCACTTGGGTCAGTTTTGCAGCCTCATAATAGGAATGGGAGTTAGTAATTAATTAATAAATAAATAAGCAATATAACCATGTAACATGTTTGGAATGTCAGATTCCTTTGTTGCAAGCCCCCAACTATACCACCTCATTAAGGCAAAGACATTGAAAGAATGCTCTTCAGGGAAGAATTGATCTAGCAATAAATCCGGATCAACAAAGAAAACTAAAAATCACATTAAAAAAACAAACCAATTTTGTCTCTGCTGCCTTCTACACAATGCTATGTTTAAAACACAGAAGCAATATAATGTGTGGTATTTCTGAAGATATAGATTATATATGAGAACACAAGATGAACACCACTGGTACAAAAGACTTAAATGTTCGGAGCAATATCAACAGCAAAATTCAGCACAATTTGCAACCTTATGAAAAATTGAATAGATCTGCACAAGCAAGATGAACGATTTACTCATTATTTATAAGTTTTATATAGTGCTCTTAACATGAAATATTCAATCATTCTCATCAGTTACTGCCTCAGTGGAAGTAAAATCTATCCTCCCTATCACATAGTCACAGACATTACAGTATATTACAGTATATTTTGATAGAAACCAGTTATCCTACCAGTGGGTTTCTGGAATTCGGGAGGTAAGCAGTGCACCTGGAGGAACCGCAGACAAGCACAGGGAGGACATACAAATGCCACACAGATAGTATCTTGGTCAAGACAGAACCCATGACTCGAGCTATGTGACAGCAAATCTTTCCAGAGTGCTGCTCAAAAAGCCTCTGTTCCTGATTGAGCATTGCTTAGGCATTAGGTCAGTATTATAGTGGTGTCAGCTTATTCATACTACCAGAGCAGATATGATCAGATGAGACTTATTTTCAAGGCAATGATTCCCAAAAGATGACATCAACAATGACTATACATGCAGAAGTTTGATTACAGCTGCATATGAGCATAACTAACAGGAACACACTGCCAATATCTTTTTATACCAAAATGAGCAAGTGACCCATAAGCAATGGCCTGCCCTGCATTGGTGATCCACATAGTCCATGCAGTTATCTGATGCAGTCACATCACAGACGTAGATTTTGCCCTATAGGCAGTGTCTGACTAGGGCATGAAGGATCCGCCACACAGGTAAAGGTGTGGTCACAAGTCATAGCCAGAGGATATTTGTAACACCATACCTTGTAAAATGTACTATGTGTTATTGTATGCACACAGCCTGCTTTAACAGCTCAGCGTAGAAAGAATGTATTATACCATTCATTTTCACATTATAGTGACCCAGTAATTATGCTACTAACTCAAGTACAAAACATACTAGTGACCACAATACAGAAACATTACTTATGACAATAGTTATGTGCATTAATGTGAAACACACTTTTCTGTCCAGTATGAGTTTAGTCCCTGTGTGCCCCTGTATGTCTCTCTCTTTTCTGATCGCACTGATACTTACTTTTGTCTTCTCTCCTCATATTGTAAATATTGCCCTCCAAAGCGTGCTCTCTGGACAATGCTGATGTGACCTAGTGCTGTGGGCCATACAATGTCATGGCTGCACTGCAGCCTGGCTGGCTCTATGTTACCCTAATGTAGTTAAGCTGAACAGTAACCCCGGCACACCATGCAGCTGCACTGCTTGAATGGTGCTGCAGATCTGGTGAAGACACTTATTAGACCACCAGGGAGGATGACCTAAAAAACTAAATAGCAGTGAAGCTCAGTACACACCCCTGGTGGGGATACATGGAATCCCCAAGAGTTCTAACTTGGAATGCTGGGATTGCTTTATCTTCCAGCAACTAAAGTTAGAGATGGCCTAAGTACATTCAGGAAGGAAAACCTAAAGTAACCGATACTTGAAGCATGACAGGCGTCATTATATATAACTATTATTTATTCTTCTTCCAGTGTCATGTGACAATCATGGCAGCCAGTTGTTATAGCACCAGATGTAGTTAGAGGAAAAGCTTTGGCACAACCTATAACATGAATTCCTGGTAAATTAGCTTTTTAGCAAAAATCAATAAAGAAAATTCCTAGATATGTGCCTAAATACACTAGTGTACCGCAATATAGACATGAAACGGTTTCCTGCATTATCTGTCTTGTTTCCTACAACTGCAGATCATAGTTTCCTGATGTTTTTATTAAGCACAACCACCCAAAGCTTATTTGCACATTGCAAACTTCAACTGATTAGCTTTCACATTACATTATCCCATCACAACAACTCAGTTGTTCAGTAAATGAGTTTGTGACCCACATTGCTCATATGACTACGCCATACTGAACAGCATGTAAAGAAAATGATAGCATATTGGTGGCTTTCCAGTCTATTTTCTAGTATAAAACAGATAATTGTTTCTGTTATACCCTTTATTACAGCATACTGTACAATTGTTTCTGTCCTTTGTGCATCTTTTGCCAATGTTTTCCTGTTTATTCTATTAAAGCGGGCAGTAAGACTTTTTAGCGTTGTGACATGCAAAGCAGTTACAGTAGCAAACTAATATACTTCCAAATATAAAGAAAAAAAATAAGAAACATGACTACAAATAAACAAAAATACTATACTTGCTTCTTTCATGGTTGTTCTCTTTATCATGCCTAAGTAGTTCTATTATGTTTAGCACTTTTCTATTGGGCCGGCATGCCAACCTATTCATGTTTGGTTTGTTATGTGTAGCTTCATGTGTGCACTGTATTCATACACAATTAGTTTTTGTAGTTGTACCTATTCTTTCTCCAATAAAAAGTTTTGGGGAAAAAACTTGCTAACAGATGTTCAATGTATATTACCTGTGTCATGCTCAAAACATAAATTACTGTGAGTGATCATTTAATTTTGAATAATGTATGATACAGGGGCGAATTTAGAACAGTTTATTATTATTATTTTAATTATTATTAATTAACTCACTCATTATCTTTTTAATCTAAACATGCTGAACACATTTATCTATTTGTGTATATACATAGATACAAACACATATGCACATCAGGATCATATTAAGGATTTTTGGACTTTCAGATAAATAAAATATAAAGGCAGTCACTTTATCTTTCCTGATCATTAACATGAACAGAGAATGAGGAATATGAAGTAATAAAGTATGAGTCACACGGTTNTGTACAGAACATGAAGACGGACGTGGGTTGTACAATTTGCAGGTTCCTGCTGTGTCCCAGGCAGAGGTGCTTTGGAATGTAAGTTAGGATTGTCCTCCAGGTGGGTGTATAGTGAGGGAAATTATACGGTGCAGCCTAAGAGCAATAGTTTTCACTGAGGCTCCTTGCCATCATATTAAGTTATTAAAAACTTCACCTTGTGGGTAGGCCACTAAAGCTGTAGCATAGATTACATATTATATTTGTTTTATAAGATTAGACATTTATAATATTCCAAAAGATTGGATTATTTCTTTTGAATCAATATAATGGAAAAATTGAAGTGTATTTGCACAAGAGCCAACACAGGTATAGTATAGTATATAGTGTTTGTATAATGATAAGATATTGCTTTAGCAGAAAATTGTCTGAAATAGACACAGAAAAGCTCATTTTCTTTTTTTGCTACCACAGAAAAATGCAATTAGGCTAGCAACATGTAAGAAGTGGTAATGGGTTACATTTGACCATATCAGAGGTATTCATAGCTGTTGGAAAATGAGAAACAGTTGACTTGTACAAGTAGTACATATGATAATGATGAGAGTTTACTCTTAGGGAGCTGTAAATTAACTGATGTGATTTGCTGCTGATAACAGCCCTTTATCAACAGGACTGTCCCAGACCCTGGAATTACGGGGCTCCCCGATAGCAGGCGTTTCATGACACCCGTAGTACACTCCCCACCTACTACCCTAATCCTCCATTCCCTGCAGCCTAACCCTCCATTCACCATTGCCTAACCCAAACCCACCATGCTGCCTAACACTAACCTGCACCAGCAGCTGTCTGCTTTTGAGTATAGTACTCCATTCAAAATTATGAATTGTGAGTTACACACTATTTCAAATTACATACAGCAGATATTTAGCTGATGTATCTATTTAGAAAAAAGGGGCATTCGCATCAGCGACTGCAATCCAAATAAATACATATTACACAATATACCCTTTACAATAACAATCTGGAGAACCCATATATCTACCAGTATCAATGTGACTTAGTGCTGATGAAAGAGAACTAAAGTAGGACAGTATAGTTATATAGGACTGTCACAATAACAGAATAGGCTTTAATAAAATAGGTGCAGGAGAAGAAAATAAAGAGGAGNTAGTTTCCTCTGTGTTACACAAATGTAACAAGATTTCAGATTCTTACATAACATAAAAACACTGTAGTAGTTTACATTCGATTATGGTTTTGCGTTAGCATTGGTAAATACTGTAGTGTTTTGTTTACTCTATTTATTAATACTGTGGCTAGTAAATGTGGGCTATGGGCTAGTAAATATTGAAGTATGTTATTTGTAAAACAAAACAAAAAAAACTAAAAGATAATAAATAATAATGTAGCTGATTTTTGCTTATGATATATATTCATATAAACAAATCATATGCAAATTTAGCTTGTATAACTTGCATTTTGCTATTAGAAATAACTCAAAATGCATAAATGATTCATTATTTTTCCCTTGGAGCCTTTCTTAGGATGTGTATCTGGAAGGTGTTGACAGCTTAGAACATTAATTTTATGCCATGCCTATCTAGCTTGTTTTATGCACACGGTACAGACATGTTTATAGTCTCCCATGAAACTGACATATCCTGACTTCTGCTATAAATTTTACTTCCTAAATATTGGCCCTATTGTACAAAGGCAGCTCAGTTAATGGAGTGTAGGGCTGATCCCAAAATGTGAATTTATTAAAATGACCATTTATTAGCATCCTTTTGCACGGTCTTATGTTGGATACCAGCCTTTATGTCCATGAATTGTTATATGAAACCACTGATCAAAAGCACAGTATAATCAGCCTTCTGTTTATAACTGGCAGTAAAAAAATAAATAAATGCTATATAAGTCATTTAGATAAATAAGGGCATTCTGCAAATAGGCTAAGACCATATCAGCCATGGTATCAGCCATAGTATCAGCCATGGTATCTGCCATGCTTACATTCCAGCTGTCCTTCTGAAGCTCCAGTGCAGCCAGAGAGGATGCTGTATACACAGCGCCCTCTCCGTACAAGACAGACGCCTGTGCATCAGAAGAAGGAGCTCGGCACCACCCCGGGGCTCAGAGAAGACAGCTGGAATGTAAGTATGCTTTTATTTCATTTTTATTTATTTCTTTTTTTTTTACTTTTTTTATATTCTTTCCTATGGCCACCATGAGAAAGACATCTTTCTCGTTGATGGCCCACTGATGAAGTGATTTTCACTAGGGAAAATCACCCCGTGTGTCGGTTCCGGCATTCCATGAGAACGAAGATAGCAGCAGACCTCAATATTTATACTCTTATATAACTAGTCAGCCGATTAATTCATTCCATAGACTATCCTACCCAAAATCTAGCCATCTAATAAAAAAAATGTTCAAAGAGTGAATTAAATAATCATTTCAAAAAGACATATCTTACTTATTTTAATTCATTGATTAAATTACTGTACATTTGATTTTCTTGCGGTATTAAAACAATTTGGGAAAAGAATGCACTTAAAAAGGAACTTCTTTTTCTTTTTGCTAATAATACACACACACACACACCCTGCTGCTTACAGATTTTTTCTATTGAACCATAGGAGGTGTCAGGGACAAGTCCTATTTGCATGAAATCAATTTTCTACTAAAACAAAACAGGAGTGCCAAGCAATCCCTTTCATGTTTCACAGCAACCAAGACATCCACAATTCCCAGAAGACCTACAAACATTGCATAAGTGCAATAAAGGTGACTGACATTCCTGAATGAGGTCACCATGTCCAAGCACACAGCCACCAGTTCCATCAAGAATCTTCATTTAGGAGCACAGATTTCATTTTATTTTACCATCTTAAGCTGTCCATACACTAGATGATTATCAGCCCAATTTTACAATTATTGCAGATTGGTTAAAAATCATGTTTATCTGATTGGATGGAAAATCTGATTGATAATCATGCCATGGCTCCAATTTTTAAACCTGTTTATTCTGTTCTGCAGCGCCCAGCAGACTACATGTCTAAGAATCATTTTATTGGACTTTTTTTTTTTATCTCAATAAGGAAAAAAAAATCCTGTTCTATGCTAGAGCATATTTAGTTCCATCATTGGATATTCAGACCAGTAACTAGTTTTGGCTGGTTTTAGGTTCTACAAATGATCTTTCGACGCCTAAATCAGTTACCTTGGGTTTAACTTCTTTTAGCTAATGTACAGCACATAGCATGGAACTGCACATAAATATAATATATTACATATACATATATATATATATATATATTACCGTGGATTTATTTATTATGCTTTTTATTTTTTTTTACATATAACACCTGACTCTCTTAAGGTATAGCTTAAACTCCTTCTTACATATCCATACAGATTGTGTACATCCACTCATATAAGAAAGCAATTAGAGGCAGACAAGACAAATAAACATTTACATTTATAGCATCTTCAAATAATCAGGAATGATAAAGGGGCAGAGTTTTGCACATTCCACATTAATATTAAAGGACAATTTCGGAAACAGATCCATTATGAGCAATGGCACAAAATACAAGTAGTTGGCAGAATGTGCTGAGAGCTTAAATAAAACACAGATTTATAAATAATTGCATGCGTTTGGGGTTAATGCAGTACATTGTGAGCAACTTACATCACTATCAAACAAATAATACAAAACTTCTGCCAGTGTAAACATGGACAAACCTTGTTAGCAAATACAGTAAGAAAGAGAAAATAAGGAGGAGGAGAGGGAGGAGAAGAAGAGATAGAGGCAAAGGGAAGATATATAGGAGGGAGAGAAGAGGTGGCATGACAGAAATGCTCAGTATTGGAAGTACTCAAAAACAAGTCTTCACACAATAATGCAGCTGACATGAATCATTCTAATGCAATTAAGTAAGCCTGCCTCTTCTGCTTATATTTAGCCCACACACTGCATGTGATTTGCACACTTATTTCCCAATTAGGATAAGGCTATTATTCCTACGGAGATTAGGAATTAGAAAAAAATAGTTTGTTGCCTATTTATTACCATAGATCTTGTACATACTAATGATCTTGGTGTTGGTGCAGACTATGTGCAAGTTTTACACATTGATGTTCTCAATTGTTCAAAAATATAATAACATTAATATTTTCTCCACTCCTAGCTTTTTTTTTATTTTTAGATATTAAAAACTTCATACAGACGCAAGACGTATGCAGACATCTTTACCACACCAAGCATCCACTAGTTGTATGGAACCGTTTTCTACACTAGGAGATCCGATCCACACAATGGGGCAATACTTCCCCTCCACTTCCAAAAAATACACAAGGGCCTAACTTTACTAAGCAGGAAGATTGAAAAAGTGCGGATGTTGCCCATAGCAACCAATCAGATCGGAGGTCACATTCTCCAGTATGTAAAATGGAACGGAGCTTGAATCAGATTGGTTATTATGGGCAACATCCCAACTTTTTAATCTCGCTGCTTAGTAAATTTAGGCCCAGGTGTGTATGGTGGTTAGGATGGCTGATCCACACGGGAACTTATTGTAAATACTGAAGTCTATCTATGAGAAGAGTATGGATGTGGTCCTTTCATTAAGAAAAACAAGACTGATCAGGTATATAGCATTTATTATCACCAAGAATATAGGTTCTTTACCATCATTAAAATGCCATGCTCAAAAAAGTCTCTTTTAAGTGAATTTTAAGTTTTATTCATTATAATTGTACTTTACAGAACTGTTAAAATCAAAGCACAAATTGCTTCTGTACTATTCAGAGTTTTATAAATAGCAAGTGAAAACCAAATGACAAGAATGTAGCTCGTTCCACACTTGTGCCATCACATTCTGAAACACTATCTAGTTGCTGAGATGCATGTGCTTATGTTTCATTAACTCATGGCAACCTAGAATTAGTACGCCTCTGCCTACAATCCACAATATTTTCTCTGGTTATTAAAACAGATTGAGCATTTCAAGATACGAAACGAATAAATCAACAAACCAAACCCAATCGATTTTGACAAAATGGACAAGTGTCAGACAAATAAAGGCAAGGCAACATAACAGGCATTATGGGCCTCATTCAATAGACCTTGAAAATGGGAAAAAGTAAAAAGTGCACCTATTGAAGTCTATTACAGAAGCTAGGCATTGCAGATTTGCATTTGAACTTCCATTGAGTGCAAGTAAATTGTGATGTAATTTCCGGATGCACATTGTGCATTGTACATGAGCTTATTTGAATGTTAGTATGTTAAGAGGAGACTGGAAACTATGAGAGATTTGGGGTCCCGTCTTCTTCCTTACAGACACATTAAATGTGAATGTGATTAATCATTTACACAATGGAATTTAAAGTTCAGCAGACGAATTAACAATATAAAGAACAGTAACTGCTGTGTTGTCTCAATAGTGTTGAAAACCAATGTCTACTACTTCAAGGACAGAATACAATGAAAATGGTAATGTTTACATAAACACACACACACATATATATATACATATATACATATATATATATATATATATATATATATATATATATATATATATATATATATATATATACACACACACACACACTATTTTTTGCAGGTGACCTGAACAGGGTATTAGACAAGCTGCACAACCATCCTAACAAAACTAACGTCATTCAACCCTTCTAACTCAGTGGTTCTCAGACTGTGTGTCACAACCCTAGAAGGTGGTTTCACCCATGGGGTCACCGTTGCCAGTATGGTGATCAGCTTCATCATTTAAATAAAGTTTCCTGGAATAATTTAAAATCCCACCTTGTGGTAAGATCTTTATATGCAGATCTTTATCGGCAGATATTGAGGACCCTTTATTCTGTATTCGATTACTTGGAGCTGTGCAGACTAAACTGTATCATAGGTCACTGCTGTTCTCTCTGTAATGTGGTTCGGTGGTGCTGTGTGCAGACCGAACATGTCTGGCTATTGTTATTGGAATAGCACCTGTAGTAAATGTACGGTTTCCCCCTACTACGCATTCTGAGATCTCACTAGAATTGTCAATGTCAAATTTCACAGCTAGAGAACTGCTGACAAACAGAATCAGTTCTCAACCATTATCGACCTGGTCCCACATCCTACATCCTCTGAACCACATAGCTATAGTCAGTAAACAGATTCTCTTATTTCTTCCCAATGCTATTCAAATCAAAGACCTAAAACCAACAACTAACCTCAGCAGATGGAAATGGTCATGTCATTTGGGAAATGGGGTTGATGGATAAAAATTAATATTTATCTTATGCCATGACCATATGAAATTTGGTAAAATACTTGCACCACTTTACTCCTTTTAGTACATAATTTTAATAAAACTGATAATTTGCATACAAGTTGTATTTTTACACTAGTGCCATATTATATATATGCAAATTTGTCATACTAATCTGCACTAATTGGAATGTTTTTATACAAGTCTCCTTACACTGGCAATGGCCCACCTCTAGGCTATTTTTAATAATCATGAGCGGAATATAACTTGGGTGCAAAATACAGCAATAACACCAACCATTCACATGTGAAATCTGATCAGAATGCATTAAAAACAAATGACACTTCTGACAAGAGCCGTCAATTCACAATTGGTTTTTAGAAAGGAGGGTTGGCATAAACAATGGAATAATGGGAATATATGTGGATGTAATAAACTAATTGGTAAGGCCAAGTATAATAGCTAACAGTCCAAACATTGGTTGTGATTAAAAAAAACATAAGATTGTTAAAGTCTATGTAAGAAGAAAAATATATCCCACAAAACAGTTTGCATGTATGTTACTGATTAATGCAAATGTGGTTATCCATACATGCCAGTAAATTAGGGCTACTTTCCTCAGGGAGAAGATGATAGCATATGTTATGCACAAAATCAATCAATTAGTAAGCACAGATAAAACACTCCCCCTCAAGTCATTTCATTGCTAGGATTCAGTATGATGTCTGGCTATACCTCCCAAAGGGCAAAACCGAGATGTGGCTCATCAATATTTGTGACAAAATTACTGGATCTACTAGCACGAAATTACTAGCACGATATAAAACAATATTATCAGAAGCTGCANCATGTTAGTAAATAGAGATTGTAAATATCTTATTGCCTTTAAATTGCAAGTTGCTTTAATAACTATCAGTATAAAAGCAATTATACGCGGTGTCTAATACATTTGATGAATCTCTAAAACATATTTGGTAAAAACAATCAACAAATAAAAAACCCTCCCCAGGAAATGTTTACAATAAGGGTGCAGTTATGAAGAAGCCAGGTATGTGTAGTGTAATGATAATACTGGACCGAATCCAGGCTTATGTACATTACTCTACTTACACAAGCATATTGCATAACCAAGCCTAACTGTGCCTGCCAGATGTGGATCTCTTGGCGCAATAATGCAACTACATACGCTAGAGGATGCAGATGACTGGTAGGCCAGTCCCTTCCACTCGCAAACTCTGAATACTGGCACCCATTTAAATTTCATAGTAGGGGCTGGGTATCACTGTGGTTTAGACTTGAGTACGACCACAGGCTTGCACAGGAGATACACAGTCATGGTAGAAGGGAGTGACATGGGAGTGCACTTCCCTCTTATGTGCAGACTATCTCTTCATGTACTCGACTCGCGGAAGTCTAGATTCCGTTATAAGCTTATAGGCACTGTATGATATCATCAGTCTATTAACAACACCAATATTAAAGTCTGCATAAAACAATAACCCCAAAAACACCCACATAAAATCATTATTTGGTGAGGCATTATTATTGGGCCTATAACATCATTATTGGCTCCATTGTTAAATAATAATACCAACAATAATGTCAATTTCAAACTGTAACCCCAATAACTGAACACAAATCACATATCATACACATCCTAATCCTGCTCTGTGACCTCTCAGGTTGTCTCTGCTGTCTTGGCTTGATCTATCATGCTGATTAAAAGTACCAGCACGCAAGGCACAGTACTGCGAGCTAGGCCTTAGAAGTTGTCGGTCACTTACATCTGTTTTTTAGCAATAGCCACAATTTACAGATAGATGGCCTGCGATTTATGGTAGACCATGATGAATGTTTTGGCCAGGTCTTTTCTAATGTGTGCCTGGCAACAAGGCCCTGGGGAGAAAACTGTTTCAATGCCAAACACTCGATAATACAAGTTATGTTCTTTAGACTTAACAAGAGACATGCATGGAAAAAGACATGCCTTGATATGCTAGACAGCTGTAATGTTCCAATGCTTAAACCAATATACTTTATGTAGTTTCTTTTCTCTCATTGGAAAAGGCTGACTAGCAATCCTACACCTACATGTCTGCAGAGTCTGTCGTTCCCCAATACTACACTGCAGCAAGTAATAATGCTGTACAATATTCAGGCAACTACCTGCGATTAGATTAAACAAATCAGTTGGATTCATACTCTTACAATATATAAGCTCAAGAAAGCTGTGGTTTTAGCATTTAAATAGCAATGATAAGCCTCCAAATAATTTGCTTTATAGGAATGGTAAAATGCTTACAGAATCAGGCTGGTCTGGTACTGCAGGTCTTTTTCTCAAAGAAGAAAACCTTTGCTGGCTCCTGACGGAAAATCTCCGAAAAGACTCCCGGCTCCTTGAGGCAAAGTGGCGGAAGGACGTTGTGCGTTTAAAGGGGGTTCTGCTCCCACCTTCCACACCTGATCTTTCATGAGTAACAGCAGTGGTCACCAAACTGAAAGCTTCTTGTAAAGACCTCCTCATGGTCCCCATCCACTGGTTCATATGAGTGTGTGCCACGGTCAGTTTATCTCCAAGGTACTCCATACCTTAAGCAGTAGTAGATCTTTACAAACCAAATACAGCAGCAATACTAACAAAATGGGTCTTTAGTCCGTTTTGTCATTAAATCAGGTATTTGGGGAGGTGCAGAGGTAAAGGAAAACATATAGTAAAAAAAATCAAAACAAAACAAGTCACTGTAAATAGTCCAGTGTGACATGAACTGTAGTCTATGTCCTCATTGTGTTGCCCATTCCTCGTTCAAACATCAAAAAAAAAAAAATCTGACCTTGAAACACTACAAACTTGAGTTAGTTTTCATCTCCCAAACATTTCGCTTAGACACTCGGATGAGCAGCACTTCATTTCTCTTCTATTCCTGATTGTCGCTGGAGATGAACACTTCTTCTGACAAATCCTGCAGACTGCTACTATTCACAGTGAAATTGAATCATTTTAGCATGTTAAATGGAGAATTAAGCAAAGACAATAAGCTGTGCTTACAGGCAGCGCACC
Organism: Platyplectrum ornatum; assembly: GCA_016617825.1. Taxonomy (NCBI): domain Eukaryota; kingdom Metazoa; phylum Chordata; class Amphibia; order Anura; family Limnodynastidae; genus Platyplectrum; species Platyplectrum ornatum. The sequence goes on from JABWIB010000446.1 coordinate 93,942, forward strand.
CTGACGGTTCTGCAAACTGAACAGGCGTAGAATAAAACAGCTTAAATCCACAGTTGGGTTAGCCAGAGCTCAGCCTGAATGCGATTGCTCTGCTCTCTTCAAGACTGTGCTTGCAAGCACTCTCTCTCTGTGTGTGCCAAGAGATTTTTCTGAATGACATCAGGTCTTCGCTTTGCATAGGAGCTGCATGGCTGAGGAATGCAGCGGGGACAGATAAAACCCCTTAAGGCTTAAAAAAAAAAAAAAAAGCAGCACCTCTCGCACACAATTCCTCCACGCCTACTACTATTTCACAGTCCCCCAGACCTCCTCTTCCTTACAGGCATCTCCAAGGATTCCTAGATGTTACCTTGTGCCTATAGCTGAGGCCGGCTAATATTGCAGCAGGCAGGCAGGCAGGAAGGAAGGGTGCCACTGCTGCTGCTGCTGCTGCCTTGTATACATCTGCCGCTCTCTCATTCTAATATTGCCTTCTCCTATTAATCCATGGACGGGAAACAATGGGCTAGGTGAGGCAGCCGCAGAGGTCTGCCAAAGGAAAACGATTTGGGCTGGGCTTTGCTTTACAGCTACAGGCAACCATCGTCATAGCAACCAGGGGACAGCATCTGCCTGGGAAGGCTGGGGTTGTGAGATCTATGGGAATGATTTGTGCATGGCTTATAGTAACATGACACAGACATTTTAACCCTTTCTGCTAGACAGAGGACTGGTCGTTCAGATAGATGGTAAGCCATAAATGTTCAGAGAACAAACACTAAATACAGTATAATCAATGGACTTTTCTTAAGCAAGATGAATGGAGCTTAATTATAAAGGTAAGACTTTGGTATACTGATGTTTCTAAAACAGCTCCACAACTATAAAGTATACATCATACTATGCATGTCCAAATATACACACATACTCCCACACGGTTTCCATATTAAGGTCATTATAGTCAGGTACTATTAATCAAGTGTGCTCCATTATTCTATAATCAGAAAGTCTGCTCCAGTACTAAGCAGCAAATGGAAAAACTCCATAATCTTTCCAATGATCTGCCTCCTCCCCATCAAATCATCACCAGCCTCCACTAACACACAAGGTCCCCACACCCATTCACTTGCTCCTTGTAATAGAAGAGGCCTCCTCTCTAAAGAACTTCTCTTTTAATATATTTACACAAGGGTTGCGACTCTCCCGAAATACCCGGCACATTTCTGAATTACAATCATTGGACCAGAATAAAGCTGGCCATACACTATAAGATAAATAGTTCCAATCAAAAGATTTTTCAAGAGTGGGTAAAACCATGTTGAATTGCAGTAACACTGGTCAGTATCAGTGTGCAAAATGCATCAATAAAGTATTCTCCCTGCATGCAAACACTGACATTCATTTTACCTCCCCTGCAATTCANCATGGTTTTACCCAATCACTCGTAAATTTTGAGTAGGTCAATAGTGCCTTAAGTTTGAATCTGGTCTATTACGTTGATGGGTGTGGCCTGATGATGTTAAGCCCTGCCCATCAACAACATAAAAGGTTTTTTCCATCCAGGAGGCAGGGCTACAAGCCAATAATGTACTACAAGCCAATAATGTTCTAATGTTACATGCTACTGTATCATGGAATGTATGATATTTTACCAGCCAGTTGGGAGTTGTGTAATAGTTTACAGTACTGTATAATATCACCCTTCTGTCTCCCAGCTAAAACTAATGAAGTAAAAAAAAATATCAATAGCAATAAATTGCCACAACAAGTAATAACACCAATAACAATGAACACATCCCTAATAATAATAATAATCACGGACGTATTATCATGATGTCACCTGTACACTGTGGTACTGGGAGCTAGGTTTCTGAGATCGTATAATATTTTGTTCCGTTGGTCATCATTTGCAGGTAGATCGTGGTCAACCTTTAGTCAGGTCTATTCTACAAATAAAAACACAGTCTAGCCAGGCAGTATACTAAGATATATTCCATGGTCCTCGGGGTCTTATTTTGCCCAATCGTGACTTCTGGACAGAAACCTATTTATTTATGTATAATATACAATCCATTCACTACACGAATACCTACTCATTGTGGCCCTCTGAAAGAAGAATATGAAGAGTTTTAGGAAACAGATCAGGACCCTTTCAGATGAGCCTGAATGAGTTAAAGCTCCAAACGCAGTTTTTATGNGTGCCAGCATGTACTGTACCTACCCACTTCTTCACTACAAAAAAAAGGTGTTCCTTCATTTACATTCAGCTCTAGGAAGCTGTACTTCTGTGCATAAGCAGAACTCCCACACACTTCATTGTTTAGATTCAAGGCTCTATATTTGGCCCATTATCCTTTTATGGAGAGGAAGATACTGTAGAGGAAGGGAAAAAACTTGCACTTTGCTGATGTCGTTTCTTCAGGAAACTTTTGTCATACACAGAGCTTTTTAATGCATTCCTTCATCTTTTCATGTTATTAAGAACATATTAAAGATGCACTACCATCTATAGAAATATTTACCTTTCCCTGTAAAACAACACAGAATTGCTGAATAATAAAATTAATCAGATTAAATGGAAAATTGCTTTTGTTTGGTCCTTCCTGTTTTTCTGCCAGGAAGCAACCATAGCAAAAAAGTATACATTTATGCAAAACTTAAGTGCAGTATGTGTCTGCCCAAACTCCTGGAATGTCAAACTGTGCTCCCATTCCTGCATGTGCCCTGCACCAGGGATTCAATGACAAGATCTGCGCTATTCACAGTGGACGCGGGACTTGATTATACATTTATTAGTATCACACACTTCAGAGTATAGTATAAATACTTGCAGGAAAATATTCTTTTACTTTATAAACACCATGCATGACTGCAGATTGGGGCACATTTTAAAAATTGGGATTAAGAACATAGTCAGATTTGTCATATATTGTTACGTAAAGTGGTTTAACCTTATTTGCTCCTAGATGAGAACCATTATGACAGCTCTGCAATTGCTGCTGTGTTAAGTTGCCTATACTATAATCCGGACAGTCAGTAGATTATCACAGTGTATGGCAAGGATTAAATTTGTCATAACGCCAAGAAAACTATTCAAAAAGCGTTTAGCGGTGATAAACAACTTTTTCAGTTCGATTCAATGAACCTTTTGGTAATAATAGGAATAAATAATGAGCTGCAAGAAAGATATTATATTAATATAATTATAGTATGTAGCTATGGAAAACATTAACATGACCCTTACAGTCCATTAGAAGGAGTGGCCTATGAACAGCCAGATACCAAGCACTGGTTTATGACCCCCAACCATATATCTGTTTGGCCATGTTTAATTTTTAGGTGCACCTATAGTCCTGGGCAAAACCATTCTGCAATGTGAGGGGTGCATAATAATTTTTATTTTGTGTGCAAAGGAAAAGTGCTGAGTATACACTTTTCCTTTGCACACAAAACTTATTTTCATATCTGATATAAAAGGCAGTTTTTGCTCCAGGTTTATTTATACATTGTTTAAAGCCATACATTCCTCAGAACAAATGACTCATATGTAAACATATCTAAAGCATATCTGTTCTCGATCGTAAACTATATTTGTAATTTACATTTAATTATGTAATTAAAAATGCTTACTATCATAATTAGTATATTATCTTTCTCTATTACCTTTGTGGGTGGGGGTTCTAACAAGGCATACTGTTAGCTAAAAACCTGTATAGAAATAAGCAACACCCATATAATTACTGGTGCCATTCAATTGTAAAACTTCTGCATCTACAAATCTAAGAAGCTGGCTCTGACCCTCCCATAGATAACATACCTGAGGAAGGGGCTAAGCCAGATGAGTATTGTAAGCAAGAGTTGTAAATAACTGCACAGAAATCTCAGGGCGCGGGAGGAATTAATAACATTTTCCAGCATGTGACAAAACACTTGTTAATTTTTTTATTTTCTACAAAAAACTGAAAATCAATATAGTAACAATATAATTCAACTTGAATTTAGTGTTGAGCTACAAAACATCACCCCTCAATCCAATTCATTACTGACATTACATTTTTAACATTATTATTATTTCAAAAACTGTCAAAATGTCATAGTTCTCATCATCAAATTAAATGTAAAAATAGTCTCAGAAGTTCTCAATACAATGAAAGAACAATTTAACACACCATAGAATTATATTTTTTTCAGAGGTCACAAAACCCCCCTACCAAAATACAGAGTAACTTAGCGACAGAATCCAGCTTCTGTTCAATATGTAACAAATTAAAACACACCAATCTCCAAAACTATTTATGGAATAATGAATGTTTAATACACGCCACACACATCCATTCCCCTTTGCAGAAGTTTATCAGCAGGCATATAGATCTACCACAGCTCTCTGTTTGTCAGGGCCAGGAATAGGGATTACTATATTTTGCTAATGCAATCACTATCTAAAAAGCTGTTACAATTTATGGAAAGTGGCAGCGAGAGATCAGAGTTCACCAAGTGTGGTGTTGGGCCATGAAAAGACAAGTAGGTCCTATCTGTGTGTGGGATATTACAGCATTCAGTTCTACATCGATGTATACATGATACGATGTGTCAAATATAGCTAACTCCTTTCCTCNGTCGTTGAAAAGTCTAAAATTCTCACAAATTCGCAATGATTACTATGGGCCAGATCGGGACTTAAGCAAATACGGTGTTCAGAGAACCTAAAGCTGGACTTGTAAGTGTTGAGAGTCTTCATTATGCAGATTTCATACAGGGGACTTCCACCAAACCTCCTGGAAGGCACCCATTACTGTACAATTTACAATCCCATCCCTGCCCCATGCGTAACCCATAAATGCACATGCTCCCTCTGTCCGGTAGGTAAATTACTGTATGCCCATGCTCCCTCTGTCCGGTAGGTAAATTATTGTATGCCCATGCTCCCTCTGACCGGTAGGTATATTGTTGTATGCACATGCTCCCTCTGACCGGTAGGTATATTGTTGTATGCACATGCTCCCTCTGACCGGTAGGTATATTGTTGTATGCACATGCTCCTTCTGTCCAGTAGGTGTATTGTTGTATGCACATGCTCCCTCTGTCCGGTAGGTATATTGTTGTATGCACATGCTCCCTCTGTCCGGTAGGTATATTATTGTATTCACATGCTCCTTCTGTCCGGTAGGTATATAGTTGTATGCACATGCTCCCTCTGTCCGG
>JABWIB010000446.1:99730-118933 GCA_016617825.1 Platyplectrum ornatum
TTGTTGTATGCACATGCTCCTTCGGTCCAGTAGGTATATTGTTGTATGTACATGCTCCCTCTGTCCAGTAGGTATATTGTTGTATGCACATGCTCCCTCTGTCCAGTAGGTATATTGTTGTATTCACATGCCCCCTCTGTCCAGTAGGTAAATTGTATACATTGGGAATATACGTAGTGACAACAGTGCACTCTAATCTTTGTCCACTTTCTGAATCCAGGCTGTGGAAACAACGCATTTTCCACGGTCTGAATCCAGTCCTATGCTACTTCTTCACACATCAAACAAGAAATTGTTCAAGTTTCTTACAGAATTGCGTCCAGGGTTAATGTAAAATAATTTTATCTACCTAAATATTTGTTCTAAACTTTTTTCATTTTAACTTCAATCTTTATCTGTACAATCAGCCCTAAGGCATAACAAACAAAAAGGTTTATATTCTAAACCTTCTAATCTTTTGACAGACAATAGACTTTAGTTACATATTTCTGAATGCATGAAAACACGCACATAGTTTTTCAGGGGAAAATGTGCCAAGGGGTACTTCACAGAGTTTTCTATGTGTATTAGTACAAACAATCCCTCCTACAGATCTTTGCAGTACTTCTTCTCTTCTGCCTCGATTACAGTCCCAACAGTCCCAAGGAAAACCGCAGATATCGGGACCTAGCGGAAAATCAACAGGTATATGGGCCATTTCCTTCTGTGACCAGTCTAGTGAATTAGTCACACCAATGCAATGGCGGTTTCTTTATACCAAAGCACAAAATACAAAGTACAGATCCTGATCCATGCCGCTAATTCTGTGGGCAGAATTGACAGGATTCAGATAATCTTGTAAACAAGGGAAGACCACTCCTCTTCTGTGCATGGACATTTGAATTCCAGAGCAAACCCTAAGTTTTTTTTTTGCAATGCCCTTATTTAAAACAAGGGCATAGAAAGGCACTAGATCAGTTTTTCCCAAACTGTGTGCCTAGGCTCCCTGGGTTCCCGCGGCGCTCTCATTGGTGTGCTGTGGAATGATTTTGCTAGTGTTACGTAGAAGCACAATTTTATGTGTTGCTTAGGAGAGACACAAGATTTGATGTGAACCTGAAGTATTTCTGTCTTTACCTAAATATTTATTATGCTATTTTGACTCAAAAACGTAAAAAAAAAAAAATCGGAAGTCATTTTGTTTTAGGGTGACTTGAAAAATTATGGAGACCCAAAAGAAAGTTTGGGAACCACTGCACTAGATAGTACTTAAGGGTTGACGTAGAAATTTAGAAGTGCCAATATGGACATTTAGAAGTTCTGGTATGGAAACATATAAAATAATAGAGATAAATGGAGATTTGTAGTTCTTCAATTAAGACACAGAGAAGGGACGGTATGGAATACCCCCGTATACACCCCCCACTTCAAGCCCTGATATAAATACATTTTCCTCAGCCCCTTAGTGAAGAGTACGCACATAACCCCTAGACACCCCATCGACAGATGTTCCCGATACGTGCACTGGATCATTTATTTAGAAAAACAAAATGATAAAAATGAAATAAGGATTAAATTAAATGAGTACAATGGTCTTACACTAATGTGCTCCCTAAATGTCCAACCCAGAGGGAGATTTGTAAAATTGCTCCAAGAATGGCTGCTATTAAGGAGGTTCAGACTACAAGTTTAAGGTTTCACAAATACGCATATGATTCCCCATTTACCACAACACCAAAATGGGCATTATTTGAATAGAACAGATATTCTTTTATTAACTATATCCAAATGGATACTAGCCTGTAATATACATGAATATAGTTGAGACCATGTGAGACCATTCTGAAAATTCTGCTGATTACTTGGACTTTATTACTGTGAATGGATAGTCCCATAGTGTAAGATCTTGACAATTGTTATGGGCTTGAGGTCTCATGCTATCTTCAGAATGACTGTATATGGAATAAGTCTTCTAATCTTTTTTACCAATAATATTTGATATATGTTTTTTATTGCACATGAGTAAACCTCGTTACCTCTAATAGGTTCATTGGCAGCTGACTTTTGTGTCTCTTTTTTTTTGCACATAACTCTTTGTGTTTCTGGCTTCAATTGATGTTTAGCATTGCAAACAGTACACAAAGCCAAAGCAGTAACACTCACAGTGACTCTCGATAGACCCTATTACATGTGGTGGGTTATTGTGACAGTAAATGGAGAAGCAATAATGGATCTGCTGGTANGAAAACAGTGCTATTCCTTTCACAGCAGGACCTGCCTTGACTTGTCCTTTTCTTGATACATATTAAATTCCNTTAAAGCACAGAAGCCAGCCAGGCGTTCCCTCAGTACAAGGCAGATTCCTCTGCTCTGAGCTACATTTCTTGATCGTACACATATATGATGGCAACAACCACACCCAACCCCTGCATTGCTGGATGCTTGCCACACTGCCATGTCCCTGGGCACGAAATATAAGGCTGGAGGAACATTCCAGCTTAGCAATGCAAGTTGATTGCACGTATAAAACCAAAGTATTTATGTCTTTCATCTAGAGAAAAAAAAATCATTATTCATTTAACTGTTACATTAAATGTGTAAAGCTTGCATTGAAATATGTATAATCAGCACAATATGGGAAAGGTGACTTTTAGCTACAGTCTGTTACTAGAGGATGAAGCGGTGTTAGGAGTATTTTGAATGGAGATTTTNAAATGTTAAGGGGATCATTAGTAGACTAACTAGTATTTTCTCATACTTGATTTAAGTTTATAGGTGAACATGTTCCCGCTCGCACAGAAAAGTACATATGGTATCTGGGAATGGCGTGTTAAGTACATGTAGGTTACACGTATTAAAAGATTGGGAATGGAATACTATGTAATGTATATATGGCTTATATTAGGGGTCTGGGGAGGGCACATGCTATACATTGTTTATATTATGGTCTCAGAATAGCACACTATATCAAGGTATGTTATTCCCAGACCATTTTTATACACTGCATATACTGCATGTTTCATATAGAGAATTACAGCTATCACCAGTGATTAAGTGTAGATATTGTATTCCCGAGATCAGCATTAATACAATCATAGTAAAAAAAAAAAAAAAATTTTACAGCATCTCTGTTGATGGCCTATTTGGCGTACGCGCAGATAGTTTGTTTCTGTAAGAGCAGCCTTATACAGCATGCTGGCACTGAGAGGATACGTGATTCATGCTTGTTACACATTCATAATAGCTGGCTACCAAATGAGCAATGCATCGTGCAACATCTTCGAAAACCTATGGGCCAGTGCTCCGTCATGACTGCAAAAAGACATGACATGCATAAAATGATTCCAATGATAAATAATCTCTGTAGTTATACCATACTTGTAACACTCCAGTGTCATGTCTGTGTCACTTTCATACAACAATCTACTGACACGCTCCTCATGTCCGATATTTACAGAACGCACACAAGTGGCTTACTGTAGAATTTACACAGCAGAATAATCTGGGCAATACATTACACTTACAAATATATAAACACAATGGGAACATTTTCCTAACAAAACACCACAANTTCCTCTGTAAAGAATAAACATTTCGCTGACTGGAGATCTTAAAATTGTTCTGGGGAAACAATGGTGGGAACTGGTTTGTCAAATATAAGTTTTGGCTGTTTCTACAATACTTTTTACTCAAAGTTCTTAATGGACAAAACAAAAAAACACACACACACAACAAAAAGTAATCCTGTAACAGTAAAATGCCATGAGAAATATATAAAAAAAAAAATCAGTTACCAACACTTAAAACATTGTAGCTACACAGTTACCTCTAGTGCTGTATCTTCTATACCAGCTTAGAAAACAATTAGATATGTAGCACACTATGTGGTGTGAAACAAGGGGGTTCATCATACATTGGTGATAACTTTGTAGTCAGACTAGGAAAGTTGTGGTCATTGAAAGACATCCTGACAGCACAGAGGAAATGAACTGGAACTGTGCAGGAAGACATAATAAAAGTATGATGCTCCCTGTAACAAGAATTCTAGGAATGTGGTGCCATCCTGTGGCCATAAAAATCATTTTGCATAGATAGTACATATGTAAATGGCCTTACAGATGGAAATATATACAGACCAGGTCACACAATGTTGCATAGAAGCAGTCAGACAAAAATAAACAGATAATCGTAAATTACACTTAAGATTTACAGACAAACTGCTAAGATTGCCAAAAGTCAAAATGCTACAAGAGTCCTGCCATTAGTTTAGCATTCAGAGACATTGCTTACAGGTGATTCATATTGTAAATGGCAGCTATAATAGTTATGTGCTTTTCCCATATGCCGATTCCCAATATAATATAACACTGCTTATTATTAATACTAGCCCTTGTGATGATATATCATAGAATAAAGCAAGTTACCTAATACAATACCCACCACAATGTGTGTGTGTGTGTGTGTGTGTGTGTGTGTGTGTGTGTGTTTGAGGCAGAGTACATTGCTATGTCCTAGGAAACACAATATCTCTAATGTGAAGCGGATATTATCAGAAGCTGCAGAGGGAGCAACACCCTGTTAATCTCCAAACCTCCTGTGTTCTCCACACATACACATATTAATATTCTTGGCTCTCTACACTACAGAAAATGACAGCAGTCACATATTCGCTGAAAATCAAGTAAACACAAACTAAAGAAGGAGCAATGTGTTGTGTTACTTGCCACAAGATATATGCTACTGTCGTCAGTGCAGGACACAGCTAGGTTCCTGTCCTGTAAACAATACTTAAAATGTATACACAAGTTACAGGAAGGTAGCCGATTATGAGTCTGCAAGTTGTCTATACATTATAAAAGCATTCGTTTTGTTGTTTGATGCAGCATTTTAGAATGTGTGTACTGTACAGTGATTAAATCAATATAAAAAGAGTAACTTTCTGAAGCTCCATATGAAAAGATCAAAACATTTTATGTTTGCCAATAATATTGTTTATATGTATTCCAGACAGAACAGATAAAGTAAACTGTGCATGGGGATATTTCATTACACTCATATGAATTTGTAGCACTCTGACAACAGTCGCCCCTGAAAATGAAACCTCAACACATGTCAACAGTGAACATCCTTCTGACGTCAAGTCAATAATGACAATAAAAGAGGAATGAATCTGTATGAATCTGTGGACGTTATATTGTGACTAACACCTCAGGCCCGTTCTTTTCATGCAGTACTACTTGGCTTGTATCTAACCCGTTGAACAGGTTGTGTACAATAGAGCTAAGCTCNACAGTAGGTTGCCTATTAGAATGAGAGAGAGAGATCGGTTTCAGGAATAGGAATCATGTAAAGGTTACCACCTTCTCACAAATACAGTCCAAGATAATAGAAGAAACNTGTGATGTTTTTACATACGAGACAACAGAGGAGCCACAGTGAGAAGGCTGCATTTTGGGCTTTTGATTAATCTGGAATCCTCTCGTATCCATGTCAGCCTGCAGGCAGCCAACCCGGTCAGGNAACAGGTGCAGCTGCAGAGAGGAGCTTGGCAGATCTCAGTTGGCGGTGCGAGCTAGGTGAACTTTAGCTAAGCCAAATATCTTGCAGTCATCTGAACATAATTAAATTCAATTAAGATGTAATTTAAATATAGCAGAAGTGTAAATTATATTGGACTGTTTGCACTGGTTACTGTAAACAACAGTGACAGTTTTGGGACAGCCATGAATATTGTACCACAGGTGAAGTGTGTAGTGTGGTAAACAAATTTTGTGGCTTTGAGTACAAACTTGTCTAAACTTTTAAGGCTTCGGCACATTTTCTGTAGTAATGTGTTCCAATTTTCATAAACTACCATAATACTGATATAGGAAACAGTATAACATTACAGAAAAAAAAGTAGCCCATTACAACGATGACGTGCTGAGGTTTTTGCATTTCTCTACATTTGGTACTAAAATATTGAGATTTTACTTGTTTTAAAGAACACATTGCAATTAAAAATTAAATGTGAGCTAGTCTTAGGGAACTTACCTCCACTATGAAGTGCTAGGGACTTATTCTGTGGCTAAACTTCTAGCTAAGGGACTTTTTATTTCCTTCCATAGCAGCTAACACATACCACACAGGTCACTATGTGGTGGCTGTTTCTGTGGAAATAAGTCGCTGTATATTTAACTTTATCAATTTCCAGGGGATTCTTCTTTTAAAACACCCAAATTGCAGACCTCATATATACCAAAATAAAACATATAAGATATATGCTATAAGATATATAATATAAGCCTGTTCTATGTATGCATAATAAAACTTTTAACAGAAAAACTGATTATATAGTAATTTTATAAATCTTTATTCAATGAGAAAAAGGGTGAGGAACAGACCCTACAGACACTGCTGACTTTATATACCAAAAATATGCCTGAAAATGTACAAGGCCTATTTCTACTAATCTGCGGGGATTGATCAGATTCTTGCTCTCGCTCCTATTACATACTACAGAATGTCTGTTATTGGTTGCTATGGACAACCTCCAAACTTTCCAATCCTGCAGTTTAGTAAATCTAGCCATAAGAATGTGTGTCCCTTTCACGGAAAACAGGTATCATCCAAATTTTAGATTTTTCCCTTTTACCGTGAATATATTGTCTTATACATGTTGAAAATTTTATATGTAACTAAACTCTCTATAAAACCACATAGAAAATGTTTTAATTAACACATTTGCAGATATAAACATGCTACCGATATGAAACATATAAAGCCGTACACAGAGACCACAAAAATGTCCAGCACATTTCCGTCTGCTGTCATATACAAGATAAATACTAACGTAGCAACACAAGGAGTAACGTGATGGATGTAACGAATACTACGTGGAAAGGCACAATCCAATGACAATCGAGTGAAATTCCCTGGAGACATTAACACATTACATGATTTAGCACAAGACAAGACAGCACAAAGTATGTGACAAATGAATTTCTTACCCACGAATTCTGGAAACATTTGAAAACTTGTGGCAGGTAGTAATAGTCCATGCTTTTACTAGACTCTAGCCCGGACATACCATTATGCTACTAGATAAACTGCAGAGCTGCTAGAGTGACATCTATAATTCACAGGTTCTACCAGCACAACACACACTTCCCCTTTCATCAACACAGTTACATACTGGAGACGAGAAGCCGGTCACATGACGCAAGCCTCGCTATCTGACAGACCACCACTGGCAGCATCCAAACAAATTATAAGCGCACACACACACACANATATATNNTATATATATATAATGATTAGCAAGGGTAAATGTAAATAAAACTGTCTGAGTCTGCAGATTCAGAACAGTATAATATAATACAGTGGACACATACTATACAAAAAGTGCCAGACAGAATTGTGCTTAGTGCGATAGCCAGGGGAAATAGGTTAATCACCATTAATAAAAGGTAATAACTAACAATCGGTGCACAAACAGAAAAGAAATTGAGAAGGTACAAATATGTTACAGATCATATGAAGGGTATGCTCAGACCTCAAACCTTAAAATGTAACCCACAATTTCCAACTTACAGATTTGCGGATAGTCCAAGCTGCAAAAACATTTATGTTCTTAGTAATATACTGCATCCTGTGTTACTGTGTATGGAGTCATAGGATTGGTATAAGCAAATGAACCAGGCGTAGATTTGCTGGGGCTATTAAGTGAACAGTACCTTGTCCTATTACCAGCCTTGAATTACCTTGCTTCATAAACATCATCCAAGTCAGTTGATGCAAATAGAGATGACATTTAAATATATGTTAATTACATAATAAAACACAATTTGATGGCAGTGAAAAAACCCTGACATTTGTAACTAGTTACTTGAAATAGCTTTCAGGCTTCAAATATTGCCGGGTAATACAACCCAAGAATAATCCTATTTTCTGATATCTTCTCTTACATGTTTTACTTTTATAATTTGTTATATAAAAAGACATTGTTCCAAGTGCTCATTTTGTCTTGTGGCAATATTGTAAAATATATGCATATACTGCTCCTTGGCCAGTCACAAAACAAACAAAATCATTTCTTTGCTTATGCACAAACTCAAACAAATAATTACTAAAGGTCACAAAATGACTACTTACATTAATACTGTATAAACAACCAGAAGTAGAAGTATAGAACATATAGAACAATTACATGCATGAAATAGTGGGGCACAAGCAACCATTGGAAATGAATTGTTTGGATGAATGTAAACAGATCAAGATCAAGAAAATGAATCCCACAGAGGACACATACAGCTATGTTTTGTGTATACTAGTCACCACTCAACATGATCCTCAGAACAACAGTGACATCAGAGCTAGCTACACATTGTGCTGGTGACAGTGCCATCATGTGGACAGACAGATGCCACAACCTACTCCATCCTACATAGCAGTCACACATGGGCATTCTCCTTCTCTCTCTCTCTCTCTCTCTCTGCACTTTGCATAGCAGTCACACGTGGGCGCTCTCTCTCTTTGCACTTTGCATAGCAGTTACACATGGTCTCTCTCTCTCTCTCTTTGGACTTTGCATAGCAGTCCCACATTGGTGCTCTCTGTCTCTCTCTGCACTTTGCATAGCAGTCTCGCTTGGGCACTCTCTCTTTCCATTTTGCATAGCAGTTACGCATGGTCTCTCTCTCTCTGCACTTTGCGTAGCAGTCACGCATGGGCTCTCTCTCTTGACTTTGCATAGCAGTCACACATGGGTGCTCTCTCTCTCTGGACTTTGCATAGCAATCACGCATGGGTGCTTTATCTCTGCACTACAGTCACGCATGTTTAGGCCTCCTATTATCTGTATTCAGTTTTACAGAACACATAATGTACAATGTATTTGTTTATTCGTTCAGGTCTGGATCAAGCCTATAGGGCCACTAATACATTTTGGAAGGCACCAAACGCCTTAAAAAAATGAATGTAATACCCCGTTCAGATTGTCTAAAAACGCCGTCGTTTTCGACGGCTCTAGTGGAAAAGGCGCCATTTGAAGGCAATCTGAACAATGCCTTTTGAAAACGGCACCTGAGGATCGGCGGCTTTTGGCGGGTAGCCACCTTTTTTAATGCAAAGTGAACGCGTCTGGAGCTGGAAGGCCAGCTCCAGCGTGTATGAGGGGAGGTGATAGGCCTAAAAAAGACATGTGATCATTACGATCACAGTCTTTTTAGGTTCCCTCCCCTACACACAGGACACCGGCTTCACTGTAAAGCCGGCATTTCCTGGAGGACTTTTTGCTGGAAGCCCCCGATTTCGGTGGCTTTCAACGACGGCTCTGTCTGCGGCTTTTTGCCCGCAGGCAATCTGAACGCGGCATAAGTAAAGGCAAAATGTTTTATGAAGTGGATTTATATATACCACATTTGGCCTGTGCATGATTAATATGCTCATTCATATACACTTCTGGAACCAGAATAAGCAGCACTGTGGTGTGTTATTTAATGCCCATGAAAGAATTAAAATGTAATACTAGCTCAATTAAAAAATTCACTTGTGATATTATAGTATCATTAAATATGCATATTTTGCTAAGATTTGCTTTCTGGGCTCTGTTCATTATGCTTTATATAATCATGTAGTTGTCACTTTTGGACCCATTAAATGTCTCTATGAAAGCAACCAAATCATGTGTATGATACATAACCTTGCTGCAAACAATTAAAACTTTATAATTATACACCATATAAGCTAAATAACATTTGATGGTGAATGGATCAGAAGGTTGTACATGATTCAGACAGCATCAGTGATGCATAAACCAGCATGTGGCTCCCTCTAGTGATACTTGATAAGAACTACAACCACAGATCAAGCAAACAATAAAGTATTTTTATCTAAATAACCACTATGCCTTAAAGAAATGTATATTCACAACAACAGATATTTGCATTTATATTCCATTTAACTTTGTCCTCAGAGCAGATATCGTTTTATATGTGTGGATTGACTCATGTGAAGATCAGGAATATGAAGCACACAATTTCCGTATTCCATACAAAACTAAAATGATGTTAGGAGACACTTACATAGTTCCACATTTACATCTATACCTACGTACATTAAGGACTATTTATTAACAAGTGCACCATATGCAGAGAATGCTGCATTTATCATGGAAAATAAATACTGTGACCATATGTAAAGATATTGGCTTGATAGAGCTCAGTCCTGGAGGCAGTGGGCTAAACTAAAGCATTAAAACAAGTGCACCCTACCTCTTATAAAATCCCACATAAAGAACTGAAGTTTCAGGTGCAGCCCAGGACCAAACACAACAGCTGCTCTACACCCATACACAATGATAGTGTGTTGTATATGAACACATTACAGCCAGGTACAGGNCTAGGTGCACTCATTGCTCACACAATGGGCTATTAGCAAATCATTTGAGCACTACACAAGGATACTGTGCATTTAATACTTAAACACACAGAAAATCAGGTTTTGTGAAGTGTCACTTTCAGTTATCTGGATTAAGTCTTGCTCTGTGGATAGTGCAAATACTGATGTAATAAGTTGTAAAATATGTGTACCTACGTTAATGTTTAGGTCTGGAATAGACTCGCCCTTACTGTATGTACATTCCCTTCCACAGAACGTTCCACTAGACCAGGGGTAGGCAAAGTGCGGTTCTCCAGGTGTTGTAAAACTACATGTCCCAGCATACTTATCAGCTTATCTTGTCTATGCAGTTAAAGTATGCTGGGAGCACACTTTGCCTTCCCTTGCACTAGAAAACTGGTCACAGAAACATTTTTATATGCAAAGTTTATACATGCTGTAAACATATTTCACAATACTAACTACGTTTATAATATTAATACAAGATGGCTGCATGATACTACACTAAAGGCCAATAATTAAGCAATAACGAATTTGGAAAGGATATATTTGAATTATTGGCCAAAGCCTTAGAGAAAAAAATTACTAATATAAATATATACTCCTTACCTTATCCCTGCGCACTCCTCTGGATAAGTGCCAAACAGTTAACCCTGTTTAATTTCTGTTCAACACACGCAACACTGTATACCCCACACGTCACATGCACTTTAAATAGACTACCTATCAACAGCAGCAGAACTGGCTCAGTTGTTAATCAAAAACATAATCGCTTTAGCCTGGGAATGTATGCAGGACAAAAATCCCTTTATGGACCAGTGATAATTGAACTCAATGACCAAAATCATCTGATATCTAATTGCATTAACTAAGAATATATGAACATGCTGAAACATTCTGTAGTTTGACCTATGCTCTGTTTCTTATTGCTACTAAACCTTTAAAAGCTGTCTAGGGGATCAATGATGGCTATTCCCTGTGTCTTCTCCGCCCTTTAAAAGTATTTGGCCTTTCATAATATAGTGCATAGAAAGTTTAAGATTTGCTTGTATAAACACCTCCCTTGGTTCTAGCTGACTCATGCAAAAATAAAACATTTTTGTTAGGAAACGGCATACACCACAAGCAAAGTAGTTAGAGCGTAGTAACTAGTCAAAAAGGACTTGGTTATGAACTTTAAAAATCTTGAACTAGTTAAAGTCTGAAGGCCAGCTGTATGAGAGTATGTGATCAGCAGTTTACAATGCCTGGGAGTTGATAAATGCTTATTTATGACCTTGTTTTATCATATCAGTTCAAAGGATGATCTCTAATGAGAGAAAGCCCTATTGCCCTCCAGCAGAAGAAGGTGGAAATGGAAAGCAGGGGAAAATGTATCTGTCAATTGAGTATTCCATGTTCCATTCCTGAATTTTGGGTAATTGTCCCAGTATCCCAGGAGAGACTNCAAATCTTCCAGGACTGNGGCAGGTATTTTAATGTAGATTACTATCACAGTTTCAATCAATACAACGAATGGGAGGGGCTTCACAATATCATGCGTGTCCAGTACCTATGGCAGTGATGGGCACCCTGAAACACCTAGGGGCTTAGTCCCACATTCTTTTTTATAGAAGGAAAGTGACAGCAGATAAGAGCCACATGGTTAATTTAGTTGGCCCACGTGTGTATTTAAAACTATGCCGACATTATTGTATTCTTAATTTAGCTTGAGACCCCTATATTTATCCGAAGCATTTGTTCTGTTGTATTAGCCTCCACCACTTCTGATAGGAGTCGATTCCACTTATCAACTACCCTTTCAGTGAGGTACTCTCAGGTATTCTTTGAAAAATGCCCCCCTCCTGCACCTGGTGACATCCCTTGATATATGTGAAAGCTGCTATCATATCACCCCTCTCTCTTCTCTGCTCCAAGCTGTACATATTTAGTTGCTGTAGAGGTTATAACGAGATGCCAGCAATGCGTATGGTTTTAATGGATTCAATAAAATTATCCGTAGTGACCATGAAGTGTTACTGAGAAGAACGGTCTAGTGTGCCTATAGTCTAATGCGATGATGCGTTATTTTTTATTACAGGACTTGAGAACAACATGCTGACTGCAGAAACCTTTATAATGGAGGCAGTAGCTGGTGGTGACAAGCCCTGTGCAAATGCACATACAGCAGTGATTCTTGTGTTATACTTATCAGTCTTGTACACACAGACTTCTCATAGTATTATCAGTTATATTGTTACATGGAACTTCATAATATATAGGAAATATATAGTATTGGGAATGTGCATCTCTATTCNGTTATTCATTCATTACCCTTTTGACTTCAGAGATTTTATAAAACTCTTTTACATCGATAACATATAATATAATATAATAATGTTTTATATCCATTGACAGAACAGAAAATAAAGCATTCTTACCTCTTCTGTCCGCACCGTTCGCACTCTATGACGACTAAGTCGATTTGTTACAAACTGATCTGTTGTAATTTCAAGCTCCTCCTTTTCAGTATATTCCTGAAACAAATTGTAAAATGTTTTAAAAACAAGCAAAGTCTGCCATTCAATATACCACAACAATAACTGCCATTACAGAAACACAGAAAGGATGGCAACACAATGGCAACACAAAGATAATTAAAACAAAACAAGAGGGCTTCTGNATATACAAAAGACTAATTTATATCTCAATTCAAATACGTAAAAAATATCTATTTATCAACTTGTTATATCATGAAAATACACGTTGTCCCTGTGATTAAAAACAGTTGAGGATAAAAAAAAAATGAAAGACCAAATAACATAACCGAAGGTGAGAGTATTGCACATGGGGTGGAGGACTTTCTTTCATTTTTATACAAGTCACAAAAAAAACTCCATTTAATTTACTATAATTACTACTAGGATANCCTTTATGCTCTTTACGAAATGAGCTAGTTGAGCAAATATTGATTGTCAGTATAGCCAATGTCTCCTTACACTGTCATGGTGCATCAGTGTGACATAATTTATATGGTTGTTACTAATACTACTATATGCTTTATACAGGAATATTTTTAAATGAAAGCCAATACCCCCTCAAAAACACACAGATCATATAAAACATTCTATGCATACCTTGCTTTCCCGTTGTCTCCAGTCTTGTTGCTCTGTTGACCTCGGTGTTCTTGGCTTTTGAGAAAGCTCAACAGAACGCAATTGCCTAGCCCGTTGCTGTTCCTCCCTCTTCTCTTTATTTTCTAACATCAAGTTAATTAAATCACTAGTTTTTCCTTGGCGTCTTCCTTCAAAAAGATTTTGTCTTTCATCAGCTGAAATTGATTTTCTATCAGTTTTTATAGAACTCTCATGTTCACGCTTCACCACAACTATACTTTCTTGATCATCAACGCTATATTTTCTAGGTGTAAGAGCAGTGGATTTGTCTGCTGNCATTTCCAGGGCCTGTGCAGTCCTTGATTTATAATTACTAGAACTTCTAACTGAGGACTCTAGAAAACTATCCAACTTCGTTATATTCAGACTCTTTTCTGGATGTGCCTGAATACTCTCCCTTCCTTTATCAGGATTTTTATCAGAACTTGCTTCAGCAAAAGGATTCTTGTTANCTACAACAGATGAAATTGTAGGAGAACCTTGCTTAAGTTCAACTTTTGATGAGGTAGTTTCTTGAGATGTATACCATGATGCGACAGAATCCTTTTCATACCTTTCATTAGTTGTATAACTTTTAGGTGGATCTTTCCATTTGTTTGAACCATTTGAAGTACTACCTCGGAGGGATCTAGACCTTTCCCACTTAGACACATTTTGATCATCATCTGCTGTTGTTTTTTCTTTATCTTTCAGGTGATTAGCATTATAGTCGGCCATCAGGGAATCTATGTCTACAATTTTAGATTTGTAAATTCCATCCATCTTAGCAGGAGAACCTTTAAAACTACCTTCTTGTATGTCCTCAAACTCTGTTTCATAGGCTTTCTGTTGAGGTTTGACAAGAGAATCTCTGTATGATGAACCCTTATCTTGGCTGGGTTTTTGTTTGTGTCTCTGGAGCAACAAGTCAATATCAATCACATTCTGCCTTTTCGGAGTATTTTCTAACTTCCCCATTAAATCATGTTCCAAAGCTTTCTGGTTTCTGTACGTTTTAAATTCCTTTGAGGCACCAGAGGTTCCCAGATCNTCTTCTGTATTTTTTTCTTCAGCTGTGTAATAATTACTGTGTGTCTTTGGATATGTGGTACTCTTTTTCACATCATGTTGGAAAGATGATTCTTCCGATGTGAAATTCGGACTACTACTATTTAGGTTTTCCAAATTGTTGTAATTCTTTTCTTTTTTCTTATCAATGCCAGTTACTGCAAAATATGTTGCTTTCGTCTCAACCGGAGATGAGGTCTTTCCAGTAGAGGTATTTTCTTGGTCTTTATTTTCTCTTATCCATTTCATATCTATCTTTCTGCTACCTTTATCGTGCTCAGATTTTAAGAAGTCAGATGTTATTGCTGCCCCATAGCTGGTCATATCCTTTTCAGGAAATGAGGTTTTCCTTTTTATCCACGTAAGCTCTTCTTCAGATTCTTTATTCAGTGCTTTTATCGGCGAAAAGGAATCAGCTTCTATTGTGGTCTTACTTAATGTTAAATCTTTCTTTATTTTTTCAATGTCTTGATTTAGCATTTCATTAATAAANTCATTTGATTCATTTTTATGAACATTTTTGTGTAACTGCCTGGGTTCATTGTCATATGAAAATCTGCTCCGGGTATATAGAAGAGTTTTCTCTTGAACTGGGGATGACATTTTTGTTTCTTTACCAGGTACAGTTGATTCATCTTTAACTATTTTAGATGTGGTCTCTGCGACACTCTCTACAGAGTCATTTANGGACTTGTATGATTGCTGACTAAAATCACGAAAGTATTTCTTTGTTCCTTTATCTTCTGTAGTTTTTNCAAAAGAAGAATCTTCCAGAGCATCTCTATGCAAAGCATTTGCTCTTTTTGATTCAGTGTGTGATTTATGCGATTTATCAACATTTTTTAAGAACTCAATGCTTTTGTCATAACTTGTTAAATAAGTTCTCCCTTTCGTGGAAGAACTATCTGGCTCATTTTTATCTGCTCTAAAAACATTTCTTCTGTCAAAAGGAACATCAACATCTGTAGGANAAAATGTCCGTGATGAGCTCTCTTTTGCACCGTCCTGTGTGCTCCTCCTAACATACGCACTCTTACTTCTTTGGAGGTTGCTTCCTGGGCGGTCCCGAAAGGTTTCCTCCAACTCCAATTTGTTCGGTTCTCTTTCTTTCTTGTGAAAAGATCTTTGAGATCTAAGAGTCACAGCTTTATTTTCGGGTGCCATTTGAACTGATTCACTAGAGACTTTTTCACCAACTGACTGGATAATTTCATACCTTGGTTGCACTCGCCTATTGCCATCAACTTTTTGGGGGTTTTGTAGGACATCTTCTTGAACTTTACCAACTTCTGTAAATGATAAGGACTTTCCAAATGTCCTTTCAGTTGAGACTTCAGGTTCTTTCTGGTGTTGAGATACAGACTGCACACTNTCCCCACTTAACCACTTTGACCAACTTGAGGATTCATGTTGAGCTCCTGGACGTTCAAATGAGACATCAGGTTTAGGAATATAGTTCAATACAGGATCATTTGCTTTGTACACTTTAGCAGCATTATGCCGTTCTACATTATGTTCAAACATTGTTGCAGTCACCGTTTTCATAGCTTTGTCCACTTGGTCAGTATCCTTTTCTTTATCAGATACATCTGTTTTAGTGTCATATTTGTTATCGAAGTAGGAGTATTTTCTCTCTTGAGCAACATTTACACTGTTCTCACTCTGTAAACAATCATCTACTTTTCGGATTGACCTCCTTGGTTTCAGCTGTTTCTCCGAATCACTGTTTCTCCAGTATGGTTTTTCCTGGGGAAGTGGGAGAACAAAATGGAAAACATGTAAATATATGCGTAAATCTAGAGCAGAACTGTTGTTCTAATACTAACAGCACAAAAAACATGACACCATGTCATATTCTTGACAATAATTATTACAAGAAATAAGAGTCTTCCATTTTACGATATTGCAGTTTTATAAAATTTCATATTTTCACTTAATACCACTTTAGTGGTAATAAGCAGGGCTCAAAGCTGGTATTTACAAGTGGGAGTATGTAGTAGCAAGGAACATTTATCACAAAATTGTGGGTCCAGAGGGGCAGAGCTTAGAGGAGAAAAAAGTTCCGGTATACCGGCCCACTTCCACCACTGGTCTAACAGGTAGATATTGGGTTCAATAACCTGAACAATTCCAGGCTATTACAATAGCTTGTCACTGTACATTGTTTCTGGCATCCCTACAGAATACAAGAGAAGTTATCAGAATTAATTTAGCACACAATCTGTGTCTCACATTCACACACCTCTTGCAAATACACATAACTGTTCCAACAATCACACNTCCTCAGAGACCCCCCCAATTGTGCATGTTTTCCATGTTCTCCTTGCTGGAGCATAGGTGTGGTGATTAGTGACTGAATGACATGTGAAGATTCATTAGTGTTAATCATATGACTTGTGATTGTTAGGAGACCTGAAAAAACATGCACTTTTAGGGGTCCCNGAGAACCCCTGCTTTAGACTTTTATGTACTGTAGTCATATTTTGATTTACTGAGAATGTCATAGGACTAAGGCCTAGATATACTATGCTGCGAGTATTGAAAAGTTGTGTTGTTGATCATAGCAACCAATCAAATTCTAGCTCTAACTTGACTATTACATANTAGAGAATGTCANCTAGAATCCGATTGGTGANTTCACTTCTCTCTCGCAGTTTAGTAAATATAGCCNTAAATTTTGAGAGGCCATTAAAATAGGCGATTAAAATAACATTTGCAGGGTAAAAGTAAATGTCTCCNTGGAAAAACCATATTTAAGTATGACGCAAGTGGTTTGAAAGGCCCCTTTTTATAGAGAAACATTTTCTACTGTATATATTGTACATACGCAGCAAATTATGAGCAAACAAAAAAGCAGCACTAGTAACCAATGATAAAAAAAAGACTATTTAGACACTACATAGTCTGTGGATAGCATAACTAGTGTACTGTAAGAACTCAATATTGCATTGTCGTTTCCACCCACCAACAAGAAACATGTGATTTTTATCCCACAATCATTTGTCAGGAAGGATGACTGTGAATGAACTATTTGTATTGAGATGGCTGTGAAANGCACATTAGATGTGCAGAGATTTGCGACAGACAAAATGTGCAATTGTCCGCTTAGGGTAAGCCAGAGGACATACACATACAGTNTTCTAAGGGGCATAATAAACCAATATGAAAAAAGGGGGTCCTTACTGTAATTTCATGGTCATGAGATGCAATCTAGACAATGGAAAGGTTTACTAATCTTAGACTTTAAATTTAAATAGCCATAGACACGTTTCATAAAGTAAAGCTGGTCAGTATGTGTGCAATAAAAATTAGCTAAGTATTTTCCTTAAGTACACCTGAAATATAACATGGTTTGCCTGCATGTAAATTTCAATGTGTTGAGTCTTCTTGTTTTCAGACTTTTCTTGACAGGAAAAAAAGAAATTAGCAAATAAATTTTTACACAGGGACATTGGGCTTATGGGGCCCAGCACCTTAGGGGGCCCACCCATCACCCACAACTCTCGCTCACCCTACAGTTTGGTGACTGCAGGGGGACAGCCTGAGATTTTGAGCTCCCTCCATCACTATGGTCAGGTGAAGAGGCTGTCAGGCTGAGATATTCTCCCTCTGCATGACAGCCTCGAAGAGAGTCCCCAGGAGAAGGAAGAAGAGATAGCAGCAAAAAAAAAAAAAAAAATACAAAATTAGGCTGCATACACAGGTAAATAAAAGAAGAAAAATTGGGGAATGGCGAACATATAGAAGGCACACAACCACCTTTTTTATATTACACAATTTTCATACACTCCATTATTCTTTCCTTTAAGTATGCATTTAAGTATGCATGCATTTAAAATTCTTCTATGACAGAGTGCAATTTCTTTTTCCACTCTTCGCGCGGGATTGAATCTGCCCCATAGAGGCTTTGAGACACATACTCCTTTCCCCAAAATTAGATCACAGAAGACTCCAAATTCTCACTTAAATTACAGTTTTTTGTAGGACCTTTAAACTCTTCTGTATGGACAACATCGAAAGACAGATTAAACTTCTGGGAAACTGCAGGCTCTGCAGGCAAAACTGTGGTGAGATTGGCGACGTATTCCCTGGACCTGCCCTGCTATTCAACCCTCCTGGAGGGAAGTTTTTTTATTTTGGCCTCAGACATTTTCCCCCTTTCAACAATTGCACTCTTCCCATGTATTGCTCAGAACATCCCTCAGACTCTACATATATTCTAGCTCACATCCTTTTAACAACTAAAACTCTTATTGGCCAGCTTTGGAAGTCCCCATTACCACTGCCACTCTCTAGTGCTCTAGTCTAGTTAATTTCTGTTATACCATGGAAACTCTTGATGTTTCCTACTTTATGAAACCTTTGTCTCCCNCCCTGGTAAGGTGGTTTAAATGGCCTCAACTTAAATTTGCTGGCCTTCAGTCCATTATCGCAAGTCACTCGCATGAAGGTTCATTGTCTAGAGCCGGCACTTTGATTTGTTCCCTGCTAGTGATCTGTTTCTTGCATAGGCAAACACAGGGGGGGAAGGGGGTTCTGGTTGCCCAGAAACCTCCCTCAATGTTGCTGTATTATATGCGGGTTATATTAAGTATTAGGAGCTGTATTGTAGGATCAGTAGGATCAGTATTGTATGTTCATT
>JABWIB010000447.1:7856-32000 GCA_016617825.1 Platyplectrum ornatum
ACTATCTGTGTTACAAGCAGAAATTGTAACAAAAATTTTTCATGAATACAGACTGTATCAACCAAAATTTACCACTACCTTAAAGTACAATGTGTCACTAAAAAACTCACAATCAGTTGGATATATATATATATATATATATATATATATATATATATATATATATAAAACCAGTGGTGGGATTCAAATAAATTAACAACAGGTTCTATGTCGCATGGCTCTACTTAAGCCCCGCCCTGATTTCACCAAATCCCGCCCCCTTTTCCAGCGGCAATCCGGGCCAAAATGGAATTGTTTTAGAAAAAACCATAATGCTAACCTCAATGTATTCCCCTGTGTTGTCCATGGTGTATCCTCTGTATTGTGCATGGTATATTTCCCTGTATTGGTTTTCATTAAACCAAGCCCACACATCTCTACCCATTAACAAGCGGTTCTAAAAACCGATACATATATTTGGTACAGGTTCTATAGAACCTGTTAGAACTGCCTGAATTCCACCACAGTATATAACTTTTTAATGCTTAAATAAGTTGGATAAGTAAAATCATTAAAAAGTTATATATAGGGGGCGTGGTCTGGCGCCATTGTGTGCGGTCCCTAGTGCTCTTACCTTCCCCTGACGGCTGGATTCTTTTGAGCCATCTGCTGGGGCTCCCCTCCACCCGGACTTACCTCCGGTCCCCTCTTGACTCTGCTCCCCTCTTGACTCTGTAGTGGTGTTCTGCCTCAGGGCGGTTGCGGCCTACTTCCGGCCTGGGGCGTCACGATCCTCCTCGCAGCTGGCTCCGGCTCTCCCCTTCGTCTCCGGCCGGCTCTCTCTTGCCTCCGGCGCTCCCTGGCGCTCCACCGCCTGGCTCATTGCCTCCGGTGCCCTGAGGTCCCTGACACTGCAAGGGAACCCGCGACCTGTAACTGCGCCCGACGCCATCTTCCAGCCGGCACCTCCCCCTGCCTGTGGACTCCCTTGGCGGGCATCTGTAATCCGGGGCTCCCTTCCCTTGCTGCCTTACCATCGGCAGTTGCCGGAGGCTCCACATCCTGCCTGTCTGGTCCTGTGCCTGCTCACCGGTGGACAATATAAAAAATTATAAATAAATAAATAAAAATAATAAATAAATAAATAAAAACCCATAAATAATAAACCAAAAATAAATACATAAACATTTCTTACAATAATATAAAAAAACTAATACCAATAAATATTTCATCACACCCTACTCCTCCATCCTCCCGTACCCATACTGAAGACAGCTGCAGCGCCTGGGGACTGTTGGACCTTCACCCTTCTGCACCCCCAGCCTGTTCTCAAGCACCTGTCTCCATCACATCACACGTGCCTCCTCTGCACCTACCTGCTGCACAACCTTCTTTCAGCTCCCTGGGCTCTGTCGACGTCCTTGGTCTGGGCGGATCTATTGAATTACCTGTACTACCCTGCTGAGAGTGGACCCCTGCACACTGTCTGTGGCTCCTGCACTGCTGTCTGGTCTCTCCTCTTCTCTCACCATGCCGCGTGGGGGCAAGCACTCCTAATACTAGGGCATTCCGCAATACTACCCAAGCAAGTCATCCCAGGCTTCCCGAGGCAACAGGGAGGACTCTACTCACTCTCCTTATGACTCTGA
Organism: Platyplectrum ornatum; assembly: GCA_016617825.1. Taxonomy (NCBI): domain Eukaryota; kingdom Metazoa; phylum Chordata; class Amphibia; order Anura; family Limnodynastidae; genus Platyplectrum; species Platyplectrum ornatum. The sequence continues at coordinate 9,485 of JABWIB010000447.1, forward strand.
CTACGAAGATTATGACTTGTCTCCTGTCACAAGAAAGGACTTCTGAAAGGACTGAAAGACAATTGGGCTTCCATCCACACTGAAGTGCAACATATGCTGCATTCCATCCACACTGAAGTTGCAGTTATTGGCACCCGCACTGATCACCTGGAACGCCGGATCGAAGAGGTTGTGGCTGACGACATTGACCAGATGCATGTCCTTCTCCCTCCCCCTAGTCTCCCCTTCTTCGCTTTCTTCCCTCGCTCCCTGTGGCTACACTTTCTACCACCCCTCCCTCATGGCTCTGACTGTTTTGTCACTGAATAAGAAGGGCCTTAATTCACCTGTGAAGAGGTCAAATTGTTTTCTACCTTGAAATCGGCCCGCGGTGACATTGTGTGCCTACAGGAGACCCACTTTGCCTGCAGCTCCCACCTGGCCCTCCAATCACGCTTGTACCCCTCTGCTTACCATTCTTGTGCTGTACATGCCAAAAAACGTGGGGTCACATTTGACCTCACTCAGATGTACACTGATGGAGATGGTAGATACCTTGTCCTCGTGGGTACACTCAACAACCTCCTCTGCACCCTGGTTAGCCTCTACGCCCCTAACTCTGACCAAGACCTCTTTTTCCAACACTTTGGGTCTTTCCTCTCTACTGTGCGACAGGGTGAACTTATCGTTGCGGGCGACTTCAATGCCACTCTCTCTCCGATGCCGGCTGACCGACATAAGAGGTGAATTGAACCTTATCCTCTCTTACCAGACGACCACCAAACTGAAATGGCTTAATCAGAAATTTTACAAAAAGGGCAACAAAGCGGACTCCCTCTTGGCCTCGAGGCTGCGCACCAAGCTGTCTGCCCGCAATATCTTGGCAATCAATCATTCGACTGGTTCTCTTGGTCATTCATGTCCGAGGCCCTACAGCAGTTTGGCATATCGGGGCACATTCTTACTAGCATCTTGACGCTCTACTCCCACCCATCCGCTAGGGTACTGGTCAGCAGCTCCCCCCCTGATCTTTGCCCTCATTATTGAGCCCCTACCAGTTATCCGGTCAACCCCTACGATACACGCTTTGACGGTTGACAGGGACTATAAATTGTTGCTATTTGCCGATGACATTCTGCTGACCTTACGACACCTGACAACTTCCTTCCCCAGCTTGTTCTGGGTCATGGAGGAGTACGGTGATCTATCTGGCTACAAAATCAATATCGCCAAGTCAGAGGCCCTCCTGCAGCACTTTCTCTTGTGACAGACTGCAGACGACACGCTTTGCTGTTAATCTGTGGGAAGTGCAAATCATCCTTGAACATCCCCCGCGACCCCCTCTACATTATGCCTCTATGGGGCCATCCACTGTTCCCGGCGGGGTCTTCTGGGACCTTCTCCCGCAGATTTCTCACATATCACACTTCAAACACCTTCTTGTCCAATGCTTCTTCCGGCCTCTTTACTCCCTATTGCCATGTGCTATTGCATTGCTTTCCCATGTTGTTATACACCTTTCATGCATCCCTCCTGTGTATTTTTTCTTTTTATGTGTATCTGCCTTGTACGCTGTGTACTCTGTTTGGCTGTTCAATAAAATATAAAATAAAAAAAAACTTAAAAAAAAGTTATATACCATATATACTCGAATATAAGCCGACCCGAATATAAGCTGAGAAACCTAAATTCACCTAAAAACACTGGGATAACTTATTGACTCGAGTATAAGCCAACCCCCCAGTATTTCTGTCTATCACCACTGCGAAAGGCTTGTGTCAGACATTTCACTGATAGATCATTACCCCCATAGGATTGCATTGTCTCTGGTCTCTATGGGGCCGATTCAATCTCCCTTCGCGCGGAGATTTCTGCCTTACGCTGTTTGCGTAAGGCAGAAAATCTCGCGTTTTTTCGTTCGCACCTCATAGAGGTGCGTACAAAAGAACGCGAGTTTTCAGTCCCGTAATAGACGGGAAAAAGCGCACTTCGCGCTTTTTCCCGTCTTCGCACGGGATTGAATCGGCCCCTATGTCCAGCTTCTATAGATCTTCCCCTACATGTCTCTATTGTCCCCCTGTTTCCTACATGTGCAGGGTTAATATAAGGCATATAAGGCAATGTAAAGCTCCTGTGCCACACTGTAACCTATACAGCACACTATCATGCCTGTGCCAGCTCTGTGGTGTATGAGGGTTATGCTGCCTGCCAGTGTCAGCACATCCCTACATCATGACACACAAAAAAAAATTTTTTTTAGACTCGAATATTGCACTTTCAGCATAAAAAAATGTGCTGAAAAATTCGGCTTATACATGAGTATATACGGTAGATATCCCTACCTCTAATTTGTCCTTGATTGTCTTGTCTTCCCAACTTTTGGGTTTTTGAATGGATGGACTGCTGCCTCTGCTCCTATCTGACCTTGGGGCTGATCTAGAGTAGCTAATTGTGCATAAATTTGCTGGGTTTAAAATTTGGCCGCTATTGATGTGCACATTAGCTACTTCGTGCCTCTGTGACTCTGTGGTTTGGGACACCGAAATATGGACGTGCCAGGATATTTTAATGAGATTTTGTTAACCATTTAGATAAATGGAAGTTAGAAATGTTGTAAAATGTTATAAACAATGTAAAAACATTTAAATACTTCACACAACAGAAACAAAAAATAGTAAAAAATGTAAAGGAAAAAACAATATTCCAAAAGACGCAAGACGGTAAACTGTGGGTTTATGAATGCTTGCACATAGGTGCACTCTTTGCGTGCAATTCACAGTAGCGCATTTTGGACAAAAAAAAGCAACTCTCGATGTGTTGCACAGCGCATCCACGCAGAAACTGCACATTCTATGCACTACAACTCTGGATCTGGTCCCTTACCTCCTCCAGCTTTGCTCTTTTCTTTGTATTTCTTGCAAATTTCAGCTTCCTAACTCACATACGTTCTGGGCCAAAATTCACTAAGCAGGGATTTTGCTGGGGAATTGAAAAGGGGGGATGTTTCCCATAGCAACCAATCAGATTCGAGCTCTGTTTGATTTTACATACTGGAGAATGTGAGCTCGAATCTGATTGGTTGCTATGGGCAACATCCCCACTTTCCAGTTCCCCAGCAAATTCCCCGTTTAGTAAATTTAGGCCCTTATTTAGGCTTCATTTTGATCTCCAGCATGTGCTCAATCCCTAGCTTCCTTTGTCCTGCGCCCTGTCACAACCTCTCCAGTCTAGTGGATCTAAAGGGGCCATTTATTTTTGGTACAAATGGCTGACTACACGTCTTGATTTCACAAAGATTAAAGCGCAGGTTTGTTGGGAACGTGATCTGGACCTTAATCTGTCTCCTCAGAAGGGCCTGGTACACATTAAAATAGAAAATGGCTGAAAATACCAATCTTTTAAGAAAACTAAGCATTTATTGTCGTTAACAGAGTAGACATTAAAATGAAATGAATTGATAATTAAGTCAATATGTTAGTGCACTCTTATAACTTAAAATAAAATGCATTTGTGATTGTCTGCATTGTATTTTTTGCTGTACTTTGGCATAGTGTACTAATACTGTACTAACAAAAATAGTATAAGTAGAAAACAAAGCAAAATTATGCCAGATCAGGACAGTGTTCACAGAATCTCTAGCACTCTCAATAAATAATGAACAAGAAATCTAGCACAATTCCTTCAACACCCAACAAAATGGTCCAATAAGTGGGGAAATTGAGTGTACCCAATTTAATATTTGCCATGGCAGTAATGTTTCTAACACTAATTTTCATAATTCCATGAATAATTTGTTAACAACACAAAGGAAATAGGGGCCAGGAAATTATTTATGCTTTTTGCAACCGGTGCAATGTCCTGAATTCATAACAAAAAGAATGGTAATGCCTTACTCCTTATGTGAAACTGGTTATGACTAATATACCATTCTATTGAATTGTAAATAGAGGCTACAACAAACAATACATTTTATAATGTACTTATTCCAAATTCTTATGAACAGATTTTATAGTTACTGCATATAACACAAATTCAGGGAGTCAACAACTCTGATATAAGCCAAGAATTTCTAAATATGTACTAAAAACTTAATAGCAAAACTGTGTTCTTTGTTCTATAACAAATTTTTGCAACACTGGAAGTGTAACATGTCCACTGAAGACGGTCAGTGCAGTGTTAGTCTATATAAAAAGCAGGAGATGAACATGAGCGTAAAAACAGATGTTACATTTACCTTGGTTGTACACTGATTGTCACCTGGATAAGAACACTTTGAATAAAGAATTTTAGTAGTTTTAAGTGAGAGGTGGTCATATACACCAAGGGGTATATTTACTAAGCGGTGAGATTGCAGTGAGATTGGAAAGTGGGGATGTTGCCCATAGCAACCAATCAGATTCAAGCTCAGTTTCATTTTACACACTGGAGAATGTAAACTCTGATTGATTGCTAAGGAAACATACCCACTTTTCAATTTAGGTCCAAATGTTTGTAGGAATATAATCACATTTCTTCAGTGACAGATCTGACTCAAATTTCCTTAGAAGGGCCACATCTGTTATATTAAAATAGATAAAGGATCTCAATATACCAACTTATTTCGATCCAATTTATATTTATAATTTTTTATCCCCCCCATCATAAGTTTACTTAGAATTTGGGATTAGACAAGAATTCTTACCAATGCAACTTGTCAAAAATTTTAAAAAGACTATTTTTATTTTCCCACAAACACTATAACACACAAATATAATGCTTTCACAGTGCATTCACACAAACTCCAATAAACTGTTAGAGTTCATCATGTCTCTCTTTATCTTCTTGGTCTTTTAATTTAAACTCTGCTTCTGTTATCTTGCCATCTTCATTTCGATCTTGATTTTTGAACATGTTCTCAATTATTTTGGCCGCGTCAAACCCAGGAGCTAGTTTTCCTTTTCCACCTTCAACTTGGGCATGTATATAGTCTGAAAACTGGAATAACAAAGTTTGCAATAAAAAAAAGTTAATTACTTTCCAAATTGAGAAGCAGAGTATGCGACATCAAAAGCATCTGGAGTGTAAATATAGAACAATTGCTACAAGATATCAAGGCAGTGGCAGTCAGATTGTTCTGGAATTATGAAAGATCAGATCATGTCGTGCTTACAGCCCATTTTGTTGCCATTCAAACTATTTGCTCCATACCATATACTATGAATTAGATAATTAGCTGGTGAAGGCTGATCGATCAGATTATTGTATAAATTATAGCCAGCTGTTGTAAATAATTATTGCCTTACGTTTTTCAGATATATTCTATAATGTGTTCTGTAGATTTATGCAACATCTGCTTAACTTGCTTTATTGGTCTTATTTGTTACAGCTATCATTAACATCCTCATACTCTAAATTTTTCATCTCATCATATGTTTAGATTAATTTGACTTTTCTATTTCTTATGTATACATTATATAGGTCGCCAAGGTGACTAGAAAATGGGACTAGAATTACTTCAAGGGTAAAACACAGAATACATCACCCTGCAGTGTCCTTGCTCCCCCTAAAACTACAGAAACAAGAGTGCAATCCTGGTTAGAAACATTGAAAGTGACGGCAGATAAGAGCCACATGGCCCATCCAGTCTGCCCCATTGTGTATTTAAAACTATACCAACCCAAATTTAATCGCTATTTTGTTTGAGACTCAGAATACCCTTATATTTATCCCAAGCATGCTTAAACTGTTCTGTAGTATTAGCCTCCACCACTTCTGATGGGAGGCTATTCCACAGTAATTCTTTCGCACATTTCCCCTGAACCTACCACCCTCCAAGTGTTCTACTACACCTCTTTCTTTGAAAAATGCCCCCCTCCTGCACCTGTTGACATCCCTTGATATATTTGAAAGCTGCTATCATATCACCCCTCTCTCTTCTCTGCTTCAAGCTGTACGTATTTAGTTGCTCCCAGGAGAGCGATCAGCAGCCGCAGGGGAAACTCCCAATCTCTGTATATAATTGGAGCTTGGTGCATGCCGCAGTGGAAGAGATGTCTGTGAAGACCGCTTTAGGTAAGTAAAAGTTTTAATATGTATGAATTGAATTTATGTCTATATATGCATTTATGTCTATAAAATCATATGTACGCATGCATGTATGTGTAAATAAATATATATATATTATATAAATATATATATTTATTTATATAGGGATAGGATCAGTGGCACGCAATGTGGTAGAGGGACAGTACATTTATCCCAGGTTCCTGTCCTATGTGTTTTAAAATCCCATGTTAATGTGAGTGTTTGTGTTGGGAAACACTTCCCCAACAGTTGTGTTCAGCTTTAGTAAAAGATGATAAGGTTCCCTGGGGTTGGATGGTTGGAGGAAATGGAGGGTCCATCATCCACCAAACCCAGTTTGGGTTTTAGGCTTGTTAAAGATTAATCAGGTCTGCACCAGATTAGGCCTATTTAGGTGTGTCAGGTTCTAAGTTCTGAGTCTCTTATCTGGGAGCTGACAGCCAGAAAAAGACACAAGTGTTTGTTTGAGGCCTACGCAGTAGGCTGTGCTTCTGTGTGTTGCAAGGTGTGTATTTGCCTCAAAAAGATAGCCACTCTTCTCGAACTTGTCTCCTAAATTATCCAGAAATGTGTCAACCCCTGTTATATATGGTATTGAATGTTAATGGTGCCTCTATGAAAGCTTGCTTTATAAAGATATACCTTATTCCTCAGCTATGAGGTGTAATATTAAAACTATAGTGACAAATACTTCTGTAAAGTCATGTGTATTGGACACCTACCTCATTTAGAAATATCTCGCCATCTGTGTTTTTGTCAATTTCTTCAAAGAGGTTTGGTGACACTTCTCCATTCCATACAAACATGTATCCATCTGGCAGACCCGGTATCAGCTCCAGCAGCTCAATGTCAAACACCAATACTGCACTTCCAGGTACTTCTCCCTCTGCCATATGGAAACATTGTTAGACTACACTCCTTATGTGGGATAAATATCATTGTGCTAATGATGATTAATATATTGTTAGCCAATACATAAGGAATGATGGTATTAAAATCCATTTTATACATTTTAAGACTCACATTCTCTGCTTTAAAAAAAAAAAAAACATAACTAATACAATGATATATGAAAGATACTGTCTCTAGGAAAGAAAGCAGTATTATTGCAAGGGTATCCTGTATATGCACTCTCTCTTAAGAAAATGTAACACATGAAAAAAATAAATAAATATGTACATTGTAAAGCTGGCCACACACGGGCCGAATTTCGTTCCGACCTCACGAATATCGTGAGGTAGGAACGAAATTCGTCCCGTGTGTGGCACAGACCGAAAGTTCCCAACGGCGACTAAACGGCGGGGAACGCAAAAAAACGACGTCGGAGATCAATCGGAATTCCCGATTGATCTCCGACGTCTTTTGTTTATTTAAAAAAAAAAGAAAAGAAAAAATACAAAAAAAAAAGAAATAAATTAAAATAAAATACTCTTACCTGTCAGAAGTCTTCGCTGGGCACCGCAGCAGTGCCCAGCACCTTCTGCCGTGCGGCGACGTCTCTGACCTGCACGCAGAGGACGCTGTATGTGCGTGACCCCGTCACGTACATACAGCGTCCTCTCCGTGCAGGAGAGAGACGCCGCCGCACGGCAGAATGTGCTGGGCTGCCCAGCGAAGACTTCTGACAGGTAAGAGTATTTTATTTTAATTTATTTCTTTTTTTTTTTTTGTTTTTTTTTTTTCCCCCCATAGGCCAACATGGGAACAACATCGTTCCCGTGAATGGCCAGGATAATCGCCCCCGTTTGTCGCTGGCGATTATCCACGGGAACGAAGTCGTTCCCGTGTGTGGCCAGCTTAAGTGACCTCAGAAACAATGTATGTATCTGTAGATCCTACTTTAATGTAATTGAATGTGTGATCAGATGTGGAGCTTTAGGTCCAGGTCATTGAAATCCCTCTTGGTTACCTCATACGCTAACACCAGCAGACTTCTGATACACATAACCGTACCTTGAGTTTTAGGAGTTGTGCAAATGTAAAATTGCTGCAGTTTTAAAGTCTAAACTGGTTTATCAAAAAAGAAAGAAAAAATACTGCACACTCACCAGTATAATAGGGCCACCATTCTACATAAGGTACTCTTAGATACCTTATCAATGCATACAGACCAGACCAAAAAAAGTAGGTGTAAATCAGGAATGCACACTGACCACAGCATTTACCAATATAAATGTGTTGGTATTTATCTTATAAAACATCTCATAATGTTGTTAGATCAATATAAAATACATAGGTAGTTCTTATTATTTAAATATATTACACAAAATATTTTTATTGGAATATTGGTAGAATATTGGAACTGGTGTGCATTTCTGATTAATACCTACTTTTTGTTTGTTTATGTAGTGCGATTACATGCCTATAATGTACTTATGTTATCTATTTATTTATTTATTAATTAAAAGTTTTTATATAGCACCATGATATAATAGCAAGCCATGCCCAACTGTGAAGCCCAATGATGTAGCACAGAACCATGTAAGCATAAAATGGGAATAAGAGAGAAATTAAATCAAGTCATTATGCTACATTATAATAAATAACATTTTAGAGGAATATTCTATTATATCTTCATGTTAAATTACTTTCTACAAATCTGCCATAAATAGACTTGTTACATACAAACCTTAATGCCTTTAACATAGTTCCCTCTGAAAGAAATAGGGCTTTATATGTAACAATTATGATGTATATGTTAAAAAAGTTAATTTAAAGTGAATATCCTAATCATAATTATGTCCCTGGTACTTTTTTAATAAGATTTTTTAATATTCCATAGGTATTCAATTCACCATTACCTAGCTACAATCGTATGTTACATTTAATGTGCAGAAACCAGTTAATGTGCACATTACCTAGTTGTGTGAAGTGAGGACATTGTTTCCATGTTGCTTGCGTTTCTCACATTAACTAGGTAATGTGCACATTACCTACCAGGCCCTAGTTAAAATGTGGAAAAAAAACACTTTTTGTTTTGTTATGAAAACACTATTATATCTGGAATCTTTCCTTTTACTCAAAAAATCTCCTCATGTAACTTAGACAGGAGCAGGATACCGTATCTCAACTGTGCCTCACGTCACTTAGACAGGAGCAGGATACCGTATCTCAACTGTGCCTCATGTAACTTAGATAGGAACAGGATACCGTATCTCAACTGTGCCTCATGTAACTTAGATAGGAACAGGANTCATGTAACTTAGATAGGAACAGGATACCGTATCTCAACTGTGCCTCATGTAACTTAGATAGGAACAGGATACCGTATCTTAACTGTGCCTCATGTCACTTTACAGGAGCAGAAAAAACTGACTATATTTGGAAGGCGGGCATATCAGCACATTTTTTTGTGCTGAAAGTGCCCCCCTCAACTTACACTCGAGTCATTGTACTGGCTGATGTCAATAAGTAATCCCAGTTTGTTTTAGGTGAAATTAGGCGCCTCGGCTTATATTCGCGTCGGTTTATACTCAAGTATATACGGTATACCATTGTGAGTGTCGGCACTGTACTTATTACTGGACACTGTCCTATTCATTGGTTGTTATATCGGCATTGGGAGTATTGCTCAATTGTATTCTATAACACATGTATAACACATATTTTTGGGGAGATTGTGTCGTTGTTTAGTACATTTATTCTGCAATACAATTTAGCCAAATGGGGTGATTGTAGTAATCCCCTTATTTGTATGTGGGACAAGATTGCAAATATAATAGAATATTCCTCTAAAATGTTATTTATTATAATGTAGCATAATGACTTGATTTTCCCTAATTTCTCTCATATTCCCATTTAATGCTTACATGGTTCTGTGCTACATCATTGGGCTTCACAGTTGGGCATGACTTACTATTATATCATGGTCTTGCTATTACAATTTATCCGAATGGGGAGAGTGTAGTAATCCCCTTATTTGTATTTGAGACAAGACTGATCTCTAATTGGCACCTAATTCTGTCTCTTTAACAGTAGACATTTTTTTTACATTGTAAGGTTCTTAGCCCAGGCCATACTGTACGATTTAAATGTCTCATCAGGGCTATATTCATACATAAGGTCTCACCATGTACGGAAATGTGATAGTATGGGAAAACCAGAGTTACAATTGGAAGTGCTGGTTCTGGGTATGCGCAGCACGGACCACTGATTATTTCCTCATGCAGAAATAGCCTGCTATAAAAGGGGAATATTATGTCCTCTGCATTATGAAATTACTCCATTAGCTGATAGATCTTTTATCAACATGTTACATTTTCATCTATATACCTGTAAAAGGGTTACCTTAGATTGAGTGTAAAGAATCAAGTACTTATATAAATAACACTAAAATGAGTTTGTGACAGATTTCTGAATTGTAATTGGAACTTTTTGGAGTTAATTATTAACAAACTCACCAACTCCAGCTTCTCCATAACCCATATGTGGAGGGACAACAATGGTACGCTTCTCTCCAACACACATGTCTTGTAGCCCAATGTCCATTCCCAGTACCACCTGTCCAGATCCAAGGACTATGTTGTAGGTTTTACCATAATTGTGCCTGAGGAAATAAAATGTCATTAGAGGCTATCTGTATCAGGGTATCTGTATTTATGGACAACACTGCCAGCAAAGTAAAGGTTCGGATTAGGCCAAACAGCCATGTTGTACAGCTCCTTGAAAAGAAGGAAGGGTATTTAAGCCTGTTGCAGATGTAAGCAAAGTTGCAGAAGTATACTGAGAAGTAAAAGAGGACACACCTAATTTTGCATACATCACTTCTTGAAGGCATTAAGACCTAGTTGGTGACTTATTATGGCATTTCTTAAAATTATAGTCAGCATTACACTGATATTAAAAAAAATGAATCTGACTTCATAGAAAAAAATTCTACATCAGCAAAATATCCCCACAGGTCAACAAACATCCCTCCCTTGCCCCCACACAAAGGTATCCACTTTCTATGTTTCTATGTTTCTTACACAACTCCTATCACATACGGTTAGTCATTTAGGTCAGTTCTGAGTGGTGATGTTGGAAGATTTAGATGCCTTACATTAATTGTACAGACAGGGCATGTCTTAATTGCAGGAAGAACTTTGTATTCTTTCTGGAGGTTTTCAAAGTATTTAAAGAAAAAGTACAGAAATACTAACAAAGTCCACTGTCCCTATTATTTTCGCACTGTGTGACCAGTGCATTAAGGGTAGATGGTCATAGTCACTAAATAGACAGACAAATGGTAAATGGTGTCCATGCTTATTAGACATCAATGGTATCAAAGGGATGCACTGTTCAGAAAGAGGGAGGCCTGCCAACATACATGGGCTGTAAGCCTAAAGCGGCGAGAGCCAGAATCCAGCTCAAAGAGTTATTTTACTGTTCATTTCTACACTAAATACAACTTGTGTAACTTTAAATATTGTAATTATTTGTATTTATTGCTTAATGTTTACATTTATACAATCATTAAAGATTTTTTGTTTAATAAAGCTTTTTCTTTAAAATAGTTTTGGATACATACCTTTCTGCCAAGTCATTCACTAGGTGTTCAACTACCATAAATTGGGGTGCTCTAACAGCGGGGTTATATTAAAGGTCTATGGCAATAAAATTAGTAGCCGTGTGGGCAAACTACGAATTCCAATAAATTAATTAATCAAAAATGAAAGAAAAAACACACTAGTAATCTAGTTAAAGTAGTAAAGTATTGATTTCAGCAGGATAAGCACCTAAATAATGTAAATATTTATTGCATAACTGCTAAATTATGTTTAAAGTGTTAAGCTGGCCATCCACTAAAATTCCACTAAAAAAAAATTCTCGTTTCAGCGTGATTTTGAACAATATTGTAAAAGATTTCCCTTGAGGAACGTGTCAATATCGGTACCAGACACTAAGCGAATAAAAACATTATGCATAACATAAAAGAAATACCCAAATATAGTTAAACAATATCCAAAATGCCCAAACACTACACAATATCGTACCCCTGAAACGATAATGATAATGCATAATAAAAAAGTTGTCAGTCAAGTTTAGGTACGATTCTCGTTCAGCATAAATCAGCACCACTAGAACAGGATTTTAAATGATCATCGATAATTTGACTATTGGAACAATAAATATTGTAGTGGATGGTCAGCTAAAGAGAAGCCAGAAAGGGCAAACTTTGGTGTGAGTTAGGGGTGACCAAACATGATCTCAGAAGGTATATATTTATCATCAGTTTTTTTTTCTTGCCCCCACCCTTATTTGGAGAGATGTGTCCTGGTAAAAACAGAAATTCTTAAATGTTGTGGAGAGGTATTTTTCATGAATGCTGCTACATATAAATGCAGTTTATAGAAAGTCATAAAACAATGACATAGGCATACTGACGTTTTAGTGTCTACCCTCCAAGTACTGTGTAACAAATGGTTTGCTGAGGTGTGCATATACTTCTTGTATATAAAGAGTTCTTACGTTGAATCTAAGATAGTTCCATCCATGAGAGTAGCGTTGTAATGATACTTCAAGTAGTCCCCCTTCTTACTAAGGACAGTGCAGTTGATTGGCTTAAACTGTGATGTGATGCTGACAGAGTCATCTGGGTTGTGAAAATCAATGATGTGGATATCAAACACCAATACCGCAGACCCTGGAATTTTACCTTTAACAACAAGAACACCAGTATTATAAATGGTCTATAAGTAAACAATTAAACATTCTTTTTGTTATTACTGAGTAAAAGGAAACTTGAGAACACACTAAATACTGTTCATCACACAAACCCCATGTATTAATCCCAGATTTATTTTAACAAATGCAGGGTGCAGTTATACAGTAACTGTCAGACATTATTATTATCTGATCAGGCCTGCCACAATGTTTAAATGTATTAAGATAATTAGTGTATAAGCATTTGTGTTAAGTGCTGTCATTTTGTTGCCTGCAGGATTCATTGTAGTTTATGCTGGATTTCACAATTCTAATATTTCTCTATAATAAACCATTGCAGCCTCTTTATTGGTCATTACTCAGCAGCTTAAAACCAAAAGAAGGAAAACAGATCCCCAAGTCTGCGCCGTAGGATATTTGAATAGATTATGTAAATAATTACAATGGACAAAGAGCAGCTGTATCAGGGAATACTCAAAAATCCCCTTAATAAGAAAATAGAACCTCAAACCAATACAGGATACAGCACTAAATAGTAAATAATAAATAATTAAACAGTAAAAGCCAAAACTCTTTACTCTAAAATAAACAAATAATTTAGAAAATATCCCTGCCTAAACTGCCGGATCGCTAAGGAATATCTACGCAGTAGTGATGGAAAACCTAGTTCATTTTAGTGACTAGGTTATTATGATCTAGTTCACTCAAAAGATTAGTTCATCTAGTTCTTGTTCATTATTTCACTCACTGACTCTGAGCCTCACACTGAGAGCTGATCAGTGATATGTATGAACTATTGACCTTAGTCAGAGAAACAATGTAACTGAGTCTGCTCTACACTGGAGTGCACACAATGTCTGAACATACCGTGTTTCCCCGATAATAAGACACTGTCTTATTTTTTTTTCAGGACAAAAAAACACCATAGGGCTTATTTTCGGCGTAGGGCTTATTTTATTGACCTGCTTTTAATCCAATCATGGTCCTCAAGTGCTGCTTACACTATGACACCTCATTGTTCCCCTACTGACATTATGAAACAGCATTGTGGTTTAGATAGGGCTTAATTTCGGGGGAGGGCTTATTTTAGTCAGATTACTGTAAAATAGGGTAGGGCTTATTATCAGGATAGGTCTTATTATAGGGTAACACAGGAAACACGGTAGCAGTGACACCTACAGCAGCTTATATATACTCATGATAGATGAATCCTGGTAATGTGCTTCAGGATCAGCTCTATGCATATGCCAGAGCACAGCAGTGCCACACATGGTAGCTTACATGTACTGCACTGATCATTATGTCTGTATGAGTCACTCAGTCACAGAGCTGAGCAGTGACTGCAGAACTAGTTCAATCTGATGAACTAGTGAGTGAGTTGGAGTCAGTGAACTACTTGCAGGGCAATGACTCATGAGTCAGTAATACAATGTAACTGATTCTGCTCCCAGGGTCAGGTCACTCCATGTCTGAGCACAGCAGCTCAGTGCACTGAATAATGAGTAGTGTATGAGAGCTGAGTAACAGTGCAGCTCCATATTAGCACCTATACATCCTATAGAAGGTCTAGCAGCAAGTGTTTGGACATTTGGACTAATAATAGGACTGTGATTGCATCTTAGAAAGGTGACACATAGAGCTAGAGGGTGCAGATGCAGTGTTGTTACTATGTCTGTCTTTTTTGGCTTTGTTCAGTGTGTTGTACTTTAAGCTTTACTACAGCATCAGATTAAGGAAGTAGAAATACAGTGAGTTACCTGATGGGATTTCTATGATTCTGTGTCTAGTTCAGTGTGTTAGTTCCTGATAAACTAATCTTTCCTGAGCAGTGAACTGAACACACTAGTTCACTATAAAGATTAGTTCATTTTAAACTAATCAGTCCTGAACTACCCATCACTACTACGCAGCTCTTATATTACATTATGCTCCAGTAGAAAAGGTTGTATATACCTGCTTACACTGCCTAATCGCTAAAGAATATCTACGACCTCTTATATTACATTATACTCCAACCTTCAACTTTACTGTGCTGTGAGTTTATTTTCTACACTATACACGGGCTGGCAACCCATCAAGATTTTCAAAAAGAACAACCTCACTAATACTACTACTGAGGTGGACCGGTCTAGCCAAAGACACAACACTGTACGCTACATATCAGTCTTTGTATTGGGATCCATGCTATCGACCCCTAACAAACCAAAGCCTTGGTTATACCACCTTTTAGACTTCTGATACCATCTGAACTGTAAGTTCTATACAATTGCAATAACTCCATCATCAGATATTCTTCATTCGGGACCACTGAATCTTATCTGCAGTGCTAATTTGATATTCCTTTCATTATATTTTTTGTAACAGTGGATACTCCGGTTACTCTTAATTGTTTTTCGTTTTTAACGAATCTTATTATTATTTTCTAAATTATTTGTTTATGCTGCGTTCAGATTGCCTGCGGCCAAAAAAGCCGCAGGCAAGGCCGTCGCTGGAAGCTGCCGAAATCGGCAGCTTCCAGCTAAAAGCAGCACAGGAATCGCCCGCTTCACAGTGAAGCCGGCGTGCTGCAGAAGGGGAGGGGAGCTAAAAAGACTGTGATCGTAATGATCACATGTCTTTTTAGTCCAATACCCTCCCAGTNCTGTGATCGTAATGATCACATGTCTTTTTAGTCCAATACCCTCCCAGTATACGCGCTGAAGCCGGCATGCCGGCTCCAGAGCGTTTAGATTGTTTTAAGAACGGCGGCATGCCGCCGAAAAGCCTCCTTTNTCNGCGGCTTNGGAANCCGCNNATCCTGAGGCGCTGTTTTAAAAAGGCATCGTTTAGATTGCCTTGAAACGGCGCCTTTTCAGCAGAGGCGTCGTTTTAGCTTTTTTTTTGTACTCAGCATAAGCATGTATATGCAGTTGTATATTTATCAAAGATGGTTAAGGTAATAAAAAAATAGCACATACCTGTCCCCTGCTCACCATAGGCAAGATGTGGTGGAATTGTCACCTGCCGTCGTTCCCCCATGCACACACCCAGCAAACCTTCATCCATGCCAGCAATAACATAGCCCTTTCCAATGTATGTGTCATAGGTGCGGTTTCGAGAGTAACTAAAGTCATACAGATATTTCATTCATTAGCTTTGAAGACAATGTTTAGACAACCAATTGATTTCATATTTTATACTTTTTTTTTGCTTTTAATCGTTGGTACAGTGACAAACGACAAATAGACTTGGTTGCTAAAAATCACTATGTCCTGTTATAATAACACGCAAAACTATCTATTAGTGGCTTATATCGTAACACCTGCGCAAAGATTTGGCCATGCAAATATGTGACCAGTGCTTTTTCTGTAGATACTGTTAGATTAGATTACTACCTGCAACAAAATGTTTTCTTGTTCGGGTACTGGTCAGGCATAAAAACTTGACTGTGGTTATTACAATTAAGTATCTAATTAATGTGGACTGTAATATCAGAGGACAATTTATAATGTTTGTGAGTACTGGTAAAAATAGCTCTATATGTGTATAAATCGTATATATGGGTACATAAAAAACTTTTTCATGCATAAAATGGTCTTTTATTTGCATATTGCTATCAAGGTTAGCCCCTTTCATGCAGGTAAAAATGGAATAAATACATAATTATTATCAAAATAAATATCTGTAAACCTGGAGTCGAAGAAGGTTCCATCCAGGAGCGTTCCATTATAATGGTACCGGACATAGTCACCGGCCTGACTTTTCCTCTCACAGTTTTCTGGCTCATACTGGACCTTGATGTTAATGCCGTCTTTTGGGTTGTGCAAGTCCAGTAAGGCAACATCAAAGACAAGAGATGCCTGGGAGGGAATATCTTTACCTAAGAAAGCACAAAAAAGTGTGGATGTGGATGAGTATTATTAAAAGGCCTACACTTACTATTTGATACTATTTGATTAAAAAAATCATTTCTTCCCATATACTTATGTAAAAGATATTATGCACACATTTAAAACCAAATTTATATTTTGAAAATAACAGGAAACTGAAACTTTAGCAAAACCATGTTGAATTGCAGGGGAATACAATTTCATTTGTTGCAAATANTTGAGATAGTTATTCTGACTGCATGCAAAGAAAATGAAATTGACTCCCCCAGAAATTCTAAATGATTTTGTTCTGGTGTTAATTTCAGTTTTTTTATATTCTGGTTCTTACACAGGAAGGTTGTACAAAAAAATCTTGATACTGAGGGGCTTCAGTCATCAGCTTGGAAACTCCCCCCCCCCCCATCCCATATGTTTAAACAAACGTACTAGTAACATCTGCCACAAGCACGCACAGATGTTACTAGTAATGTCATTTATGCAGGTTCCCTGGATCTGGTCCTGGGACTTCAGGGTTGGAAAAATAGCATTTAACAGTGTTAAGTATATTGACTATCTTTGTTTTTTATTTCAGGTTAGATAAAAAATAAATGCACAAAGAACATTTTAGTGTCAATCACCCAATTAGATGCATAACTCTAAGAATATAACAATCTGAGAATCATGTAAGTTCAATTTCAATGTAATTTAACTCAATGAAACTGATAGGTAATGTGTATCTTACCATCACCATCTTCTCCATATGCAAGAAATGGAGGAAGTGTGATTATACGTTTTTCTCCCACACACATTCCAAGGAGTCCAGTATCCATACCAGGGATCAACCAGCCAATTCCTACATAGGTATCATACGTTTTCATACGATTGTGACTAAATAAAAAAACATATAAATATATTTATGTTTGCTAAATATTGTTGATATACATGGTATTGAGGGGAAAGTATGTCTGCTTGATGACACCAAGATGGGTACACAAAACGATTTATGAGCTAGGTAAACTAAAGAATGGTCAAGAGCTTGGCAACTACACTTAACTCATGTAAATGCTTAACAGTGCAAAATCATGCACATTGGGGCTCAAATATCATTGAGGCGCAATATATTATTGATGATACTACATGGGAAACTACTGAGGATGAATGGGAGTCACTATCTCATGTGACTTGAATTTGGCAAGCAAGTAACGTAGTAATAAGTAAACCAGATGTTTGGATGCATAGGGTGAGGAATGCAAATGTTCCTCACCCAAACTTACATTATGATCTGGATTGTACTGTATGAATATGCCCTTACTGTAAAACTGACCCTGCTAGTCCAGTCCTTCTATATAACGCAATCACAGCAGTGAGTTGAAGTGATACAGTCTGATGAACTAAACTGGCGTTCTGGATATGTAGAGTGCACAATTATACTGTGAACAACTATTGGGCGTATGTCCTTGACTGTGCTAGACCAAAAATGTATTATAAAATATTAATCAAGCCTTTAGTGAATCCTAATCATAATTGAGTGCACTGACGTTATTTTGTAAGCTTTAAAGGTTTCATTTAACAGAAAATAAAATATATTTTTAATTCCAATCTGCATTACTTGATCTGCTGTAGAAGTAGAACATTTTAATATTAAAATATGTTGTAATCTGTTATAATGTAAACCTGGAATCAAAGAGTGTTCCATCCAGTAGGGTTCCATTGTAGTGGTAGCGAATAAAGTCAGACACTTGTACTGTGCGAGAACAATCATCTGGTTTATAATATGTCTCCACTTTGACTGTGTCTTCTGGATTCCAGATATCTAACAAAAGTACATCAAAGTGTAGCACTGCATCTGGGGGAATGACACCAGCTGTAAAAAAGAAGAAAAATAAAAATACAGTTACTATGCAATAAATCTGTGTATCAAAATGACCCACAATTAATATTTAAATAACTTACAAATAACTTAAATTGCATTGTAGTCTCTATGCTACAGCCTTCCATGGATTTAATATAATTAACATGATGACACTTCTTAATGTTAAGCAGGAATTGCTCTCCTTAGCTGTTCAATATGGTGCTAAAAAAAGCATAGAGCAACATCCAAATCAATTTGACATTTTGAGACATGTAATCACCCATGTAATCACCCTGTACATGTCCTCATTGTCAGTTTATCTAGTCCTTGGTAAGCTAACACAGGGTAATGGCATATAAGGTATAATAAGTTATAGATTCCTATATCTTATTATGTTGAATATAGAAGTCTTCTACAGGCATAATTTGGTCCAACTATGGAGGAATAATAAAGGAAGCTAATAAGGGCCATACATTCAAAATACCCCATAATAATGTTCAAATTATCCCCTTTAAAGGGCTCTATATTCCCCCATAATATGGCTCTGTATCATACAAAGCCCAGGGCGATAAGGGCTTATTGGACCGATCCAGGATCCCATCCGCAGGCCGGCTTCCTTGCGCAGAGTTAGAAAGTCAGACAAATTTGCTGGCTGCACACTTCAAATTCCAGGTAGAATTGCAAGTGCACAAAAAATTTTTCTGTCTGCATGAAATTCCACACGCTGGCCCGGACCTGCATCCCCCGCCCACCTACATTATGCTAGGTGGTCAGGGGGAACATTTAAATTAATCCAATGGGTCAGGGTGCACCCTGATTCCTACTGTTAGCAGTTGCACGGACCACTGATCCAAACAAATAACTTAAGGCGGGTATCAGGACAAGGTCCATTTGATAATTTTAAAAAATTAAAGAAGAAATTATTGCCCATAACATGCCATATAATAAAGCTATTTTTAAATTATCCACATAAAAAACTATTATAACCCCCATAGGGCTCTATAGCAAAATAGTATACAAATAAAAGCTTTATTAAGGTGCATAGTTTTATTATGAGAGATAATTTAAGCTCAAAAACAGATATAGGCTGTAGAGTCTATGGCCTAAATGTACTAAGCAGGGAGTTTGCAAATTGAAAAGTGGGGATGTTGCTCATAGCAACCAATCAGATTTGAGCTCACATTCTCCAGTATGTAAAACGAAACTGAGAGCTTGAACCTGATTGGTTGCTATGGGAAACATCCCAATTTTTCAATTCCCCTGCAAACTCCACGCTTAGTGCATTTACGTCTATATGTTGCATGTTAAAGCTCTTTAGTCCAATTTTATTGTGCTCAAATTATTTCTATTAATAACCTCTACATATCCCATAATAAAGCACTTTACCCCCTCTTCCCTTCATTAACAGTACATTTTACCTTTTATTATGAATCAGTCTACTAGCACCACATTTCTGGGAGCCTTTCTCCCATCAGACTATAAGAAGTGTCTGCATCGGCTCTGAATATAAAATGAAAAAAGGACAGCAAGCACCCATGCCACCCTCTAACTGCAGCTAGGCACTCGTTTAGTGGTAAATATGCCACTGAAGAGATAATAGTGGATTACTTACACACTCCTTCCTTCCCGTAGGCTAGGTTGGGTGGAATCTTCACTAATCGCCGTTCATTTATACACATTCCAATCAGGGCTTTGTCCATTCCAGCGATGATTTGTCCTTTTCCCACAAAGACATTGTAAGTGGTGCCTCGGTCATAGCTGGAAAAAGAATACAGTTGTTATTGTTCAAGTGATTTTCTGGTCAACAGAAAAATGACCAAATAAATTGTATATTAGAAGATAATAAAGATAAATGCTTGATTTGGACAAGGTCATCTAAATCTGTTAGGTACTGTTAGGTTAAGACATATATATTAGCTCATAAAATATATCACATATATATTAGCTCATATATATCACAATAGAATCCTGCTGTAAAATTGGAACGGATATAGTGATACAAAGGAGCCGGTTCATTCCGCGTTTTAGACGCAAAAAAGGAGATTGTGCACTTTTTAGCGTCTATTACGGTACCTGTTTCTCGCATCTTTTTATATGCGGCTCAATGAGCCGCGAGCTAGAAAGAACGAGTTGCGCCTTAGGAGTTGGATCGGCCCTAAAGATTCTAAAAACTTGCTTGAATAGATTATTAATGCCAAATTATAAATCAAACAGTAAATTTGTATTTTGATGCAGCTTGAGGTGTTACAAGGTGTGGGTCAGACCATCCACACACCAAGGGGCTCCCACAAACGTGAAACCTGCAAACATCACTTCTCAACACCCCTGCTGTGTAGTACTGATTGCAATACATACAGTAAACCTAGAAGGGTGTCAGCCTAATGCTGGGTACACATCAGAAAGATCATCTTTCCAATCAACAGATAAATGACCCTCACAGCAGAAATGAGTTCAGTGTGTAGTCACATAACATGCATTTTTGTGAGTACACATGTAATAGATTTCTGCTGTGAGGATCATTGATCTGTTGATTGGAAAGATGATCTTTCTGATGTGTATCCAGCATTACCCTAACCATCCCCATCTACAATCCATGCCATACCCGTTGCCCATCCCTAACCTTCTCCTTCTACAATCCATCCTCTCCTCGATGCCCAACCCTAATCACAACCTGTGCCAGTAGTAGTTACTAAGCAGAGGGATTGAAAATTTTTGCGCTCACATCTATGTAAAATGCAACTTAGAGCTTGGGGTATATTTACTAAGCGGTGAGATTGCAGTGAGATGGAAAAGTGGGGATGTTGCCCATAGCAACCAGATTCGAGTTCACATTCTCCAGTGTGTAAAATGAAACTGAGAGCTTGAATCTGATCTGGTTGCTATGGGTGACATCCCCACTTTTCAATCTCCCTGCTTAGTAAAATATTTAAAAATAGATACAGCTAACATTTAGTTGTCGACTGTATCTATTTCAAAAAAGGGACATGCGCAGCGAGAAGTAGATGCCAAAACAATGGATGGACTAATATATTAGTAGATAATGTGTATAGAGGGCACAGTGGCGTATAGAGGGAACAATGGAGAGAGGAAGGTAAAGTGCTATAATACCCTTTACAAAACAATAATTTAAATGAATAAAAGGTCAAAATGTATTCTAAGAAATGAATAATAGTCTAAATAACTTAGTAATACAGTAAAGGATTTTGAATAAAGTGCATTTGTCTATAACACAAGAAAAAGGAGCTCAGTTTTTAATTGAAAAGGATGCATAGTATAGGCTACTTTAATGTATAAGTATATTATTTACATCATAAGTATTCATATATCAGGGACATTGTGTAAGTAATAAGAAATATCTAACTGAAGCCGCCCCTANAATACATGTGGTAAGCAGTATGTGCTGTAGGAAGCCTGCACACGGCGTCCTCTCTGTATAGCAGCATATATGTGTGAAAATCCCAGGCACATGTGGGGACGTGGACAATCTTTGGGAATCAGGTTTCAGCTTGCCCCTAGCAATAAAACAGTTACTGTGAATCTGGAACTGCCGTTTTCAAACGCTTAGACTTGAATATATATAGTAAATATCTGTGTATTATTCAGCTGTAAGCTTGGTGTATATTAGTACTCGCATAAATCCCAATAATAATCGATGCTTTCACTTGCAACATGCTTTGTATGATGCATATTAGCTCATCAGATTGCATGTCTTGTTATTAATCCTATGGATCAGCTCTGATATTCCTAATATAAATGTCTGTGAGGGACAGTGTTACATATAAATCTGTGTTTAATAACTAGAGACGGAATACCAAGGAATCTGTTTTCTTTGTATTTGGCTCTCTTACAGCTGTATGGAATTCATCTATACCACAGTGCCTGAGAAATGTCCACCACACCAGGATGCCGCCGCTGGAATGGTGGAACCAAGATATGGCAAACAGGGAAGAGATGAGATGGTTTGCCATGGGACTTCTAGGCACAGGACTTCATGGGACTTCTAGCCACAGGACTTCATGGGACTTCTAGGCACAGGACTTCATGGGACTTCTAGCCACAGGACTTCATGGGACTTCTAGGCACAGGACTTGATGGGACTTCTAGCCATGGGACTTGATGGGACTTCTAG
>JABWIB010000447.1:80584-97747 GCA_016617825.1 Platyplectrum ornatum
TATGGTTGTAAAACGCTATTTGGGGTCACCGCAGGGGTCAGAAGTGAAAGAGCGGCATTTAACTTTTTTAGTGCAGATTCAACTGGAATGCTTTTAGTGCGCCATGTTGCATTTGCAGAGCCACCGGTTGTATCAGTAGAGTAAAATCCCCCTAGAAGTAATACAATGTTATAAATAACACCCCTCAAGGAAATCATATACGGGTATAGTGAGCAGTTTGACCCCACTGATGTTTTGTAGCGTGATAATTTTTCTTGTCAGGGCTGGCAGGTATTAACCTTTAATTTTTTAACATTGACATTTTTTTTTACAGGTTTTCATTCAGCAAAAGTTGGCATAGTACTCACAGCAGTTACTATGCTGGCTACCGTGAATGAAACTAATGTGAAAATAAATTTTTAGTTTCTTTAGTTTCATTCACAAAAGCTGAACATAGTAACCGTCATGATTACTATGCCAGCTTTTGTATCAGGAGTTAAAAAAACCAAAACAAGTAAATTTTTTTAAAGCGCACACACACAGACACATTAAATTTAGTTTTTTTTCATTTTTTCATTTTTTATTTTTTATTTTTTTCATTTTTTTTATTTTTTTTATTTTTTACACAGATCCTGCTCTTATTCATTCACAAACAGGCTACTAATAGACCTTCCGTCGGAAGGGGTTAATATCAAATATAGTTATTGTTATAGTTATATAAAGTGGTTATTTATTTGTCTTGTTGTTCTAGTTATTTCCTGGTTCATGCTGTTAACCATTTCATAATGATGGTTTTAATGAATTACTTACTTATAGACTTATTACCTAGTAATGCGGAGGGTAACCTCTTCATAAAAATGATACCTGTCTTATCTGCCTGTGTTGCAAGTCTCAGGGGTTTGAATAAAAACATGGCTGTGGAATTTTGTGTGGTGAACATAAAGTTTGTTTTCCACTGTTTGTAATACATTGCTAAAACAGCTCTAACGAAATAAATTAAATATAGGCTGGTATTCATAGTGTAATCCACATATATATCACCATTAGAAGACACTGCAATCAGTCAGTCAAAAGCCCTAAAAATTCAACTAAATATTAAGCAAGATTGGACTGGATGTAGACCACCAAGGCAGCATAGGTCCAATCCCAGATGCTCCTGGTATCCTACCGCATGGGTAGTAGTTAAGCTAGACATACTTAGCCTGGATAGTATGTAAGGGTTGAAGCCAGTCCGTATTATATCATTAGCATCCTTCCTCTTGCCCACAGAACGGAAGCACTCCTGCTTTTGCCTTTATCACCTGCTGTCAGATAAAGGACCGACAGAATCCTCTGGGTGTACCAGTACCTGGAAGGGGCATTTCTCGTTCACTGTGTAATTCTGAATCCGGCCCTTAGTATTCATCAAGATAATCTTTTGAACTTTCCTTTTGATTGTCTTTCAGGTTGGAGGTGTAAGCAATATGGTCACAGGACTGGTGACCGGGAGTGTCCCTACTTTATCAAAGGCAATCATAAGATTGAGCAGTTTAGAGTTGTAAGTACCACAGATTTCATACACCTACATAAACACAACAGCAGTCCTTAGAGCCTGCAGACCCTATTATTATTAGAATTATTATTAATTTTTTTTTATATTGCATGCATACGGGTTATGTGTAAAGTCCCTGCTTGATGATTATAAATGTTAAATATGGAAGCCATTATTAAATCCTGTCTTTTACATCCATGTTTAATATAAGCGCTATGTTTGTCACCTTTCAAAACTCTATTTTCTATTTGTTGTACTGTTATGGAAATGTTTTGAAATTGGGGGAACATTTTCTATAGAAAACATTTTATATTTTTACATGGCAAAGACTGTAAAATTTAAATAACTATAAATAAAATAACTAAAAAGCAACCTAAAAGTGATAGAATGCATTTTTTACCATGTAGTCCACAAATATTTTTTTTTTTTGTTGGTCCATAGTAAGGGTATTTAATCTTTTTATTTTCCAGGCTCACGAAGACCCAATGTATGGCTTAATAAAAGAGAAAGAGATTCAAGAAAAACAAATGAGGTATTTTATCGGACATCATCAATCCATTTTAATTATTGCAGTGGAAGTTATCTGTAGTATGTAATATTTCTTAGGGCCCGATTCAATCTTTAAAGCGTGTTATATTTCCCCTTATGCAAACAGCGGAGAGGGGAAAAATCTTGTGATTTTAAGCTCGCGGCTCATTGAGTCGCATATTAAAAACATGATTTTTCTCTACCGTAAGAAATGGGAAAAATATGCACATCGCGCTTTTTCCTGTATTTGCGCAGGATTGAATCGGCCCCTTAGAATGTTACAATATCTGTTTATTTAAGTATAGGAACACACTAGAATAGTTATCATGTAAACTAAATGGTAAACAGTTTGGGGCCGATTCAATCCTGTATGGGTGCAAATTTGCTCCTTTTTACTTCTACGCACGGGATTGAATCGGCCCCTTTGTGTCTTAACTGTTAGCAATGATGTTGCCTATGTTAAAGCATTATTGGACAGAAAGAGACAGAATTGTCTACTGCATGAAACATGTATCATATTTTCTCTTTACTCAGGATTGAGCAGCTGAAAAAACTCCTTGAAGATTCAACATCTGACAGTAGCAGCAGCAGCAGCAGCAGCAATAGTTCGGATGCATCGAGAGGAAAGCACAAGAAAAAGAAAAAAAAGAAAGATAAAAAGAAGAAGAAGAAGAAAAAAAAGCGCAAATCGTCCCACAGAAATTCTACTTCAGATTAAACACGTTGAGGAAGCTTACTCAATATATAGCCTTCTAAGCAAAGCATTGTGCAATTATATC
Organism: Platyplectrum ornatum; assembly: GCA_016617825.1. Taxonomy (NCBI): domain Eukaryota; kingdom Metazoa; phylum Chordata; class Amphibia; order Anura; family Limnodynastidae; genus Platyplectrum; species Platyplectrum ornatum. The sequence continues at coordinate 83,402 of JABWIB010000447.1, forward strand.
TATGCCAGCAGAATTTTGCATCCTTTTTCTCCTAAAACAATTGGTGACAATCAGTTGAAGTCCTGTATTTGATTCCTAAGCCTAATATATAACCTGTTAATGATGAACAGTTGTTTAAAAAAATGCTGTACAGTTTCTCTTGCATCTTTTCCAAAAAAAAAAAAAACAACCTCAACGCATGTGTTACTTTGTAAATAAGGAAGCTTTGTGGGCCTTATGGAACTTTCTGTTGGTGCCAAACTTAGGCATAACCTTTTATAAGTTGTGTATATTTGAAAACATGCTTTGACGGTTCCGACATGGTTTTTATTTCATGAAGCCTGATTACAAATATTTGCCCAGTGTTTTTCGTTCATATTTATTTTTAATAAAAAAAAAGACAAACTTTAAAACACCAAACTCTAGAAGCATTTCCGTGAATGAAAGTGCTAGTTTTCTTTTGTTTCTTTAACTTGTTTTCTCTATTGTTTTAATAACTGTGTCATAATGTCTTAAGTTTGTCTACTGAAATTTATGGGAAAGGGGGAGTTTGTCATTTGTTAGATCAGAAAATAATTGCTTTCGTTTAGTACAATTTCCACATTATCAGGACAGATCCAGATACAGATATCCACCCTGGAACCAGTTATGACAGTGGGTACAAAGTAGAGGTATTACTGATATGTGGGAGAAGGGTAGTATAGTTAAATGTACTGTTCATATGGTTTAAGGTGAGAGTGAATGTAAGCATGACTTAAGTATNTAATTAGATGAATAAAGTTACGCTTACATGTATTGTGTCTTGGTTTGATTTGCATATCATATCTACCCCCTTCCTGGACGGTCAATGCTCCCATTCACAAAATCACCACCTCTTTCACAGTGATATAGATGGCTCATAAAAGCTCTAAAATATCTAAAAAAAAAAAAAAAATTTCCTGCAGATGTATCCCAGCTCTTAAATATACGTTAAGCTTTCCTGTCGTCAGAAAAGAAATTGTTACAATATATCAGCAGTTAAGGGCAACTGTAGGGTATACACACTGCCTAGGCACCTCACAACCCACTGACACGTCTCGATAGATGTTTCTATCACAAGCCAGGTCAATACATGTAAGCATAACTTTAATCATCTAACAACATATTGATGTCAAGCTGCACAATTGGGATTGTTGAGTTTTGAGGAGCCCCCTGACTTCATCAGGAGGTGGCAGTCATTGAATGATTGGCAAGAGAAGCTCCCGGTAAGTAGTCAACATTGTGCCAAATTGATATTGCTGCTATATAGGTTGTTATTTATAGAGAGGTATTAGCGCTGGGGAGGTGCAACTATTGTTTGTGAAGTTCAGTAGATCTGCATAAGCTATGCTATACAAGACATCAGATGGGTCTGATGTGACTTGAGGAATGCTACCTTCAATAGGTGGCGCTGGAGACATAGCTCATATTCCTAGAGCATATTTGCATATTTTAATGAAGCAAGAATGGTCTATAAGACTTCATACACTGTAAACTCTCCTTAAGGAAAATGGCTGTCAGTTGTCACTTATAAAATATTTTAGTCCTGAAGAATTTAGTGATGTTTTGTAACTTACCTCCACCTTAATAGCAAACATCATTATCTTATTAACAATCAAGACAAATTATCCTTTGACTTAATTCACAGCAATTTACAATGTCAGTTAAAGTTGACTGCGTCAACCTAGGTATGTAGTTTTATTTTGTATTTATGGTATGTTTCTATCTACACACAAACAGCAGCTGTCTGGGTTGGACATCCAGCATTATCCAATGCAGTTAACTTGGGTACATCAAGCTAACAATAGTTATTGTGGGGGGGGGGGGTATTTGCTAATGTTTTCAAGCAGAACTGTGCCACAACAGCACAGTAAACGTTATGTGCAGTCAATAGTCTCAATGGTAAAAGCTGACCTAGTGACCAAGGCTCTAATCATGCAACTTTGTGTAGTAGGCAATTGAAAAAAAAATTACTGTAGGAACAAAGGAAAAAGTTGTCCACAACATATGCCTACAACAGCATGTTACTGTAGTCATTTTAGACAGAACTGTATGAAGGGATGACATTTGCCACCACAATAGCTGTTTTTGGGCTGTGGCAGACAATGGAACCACAAAGGCCCCCACCCCCCCATTCCCTTAATTTTTACCACAACATTCCCTGCTGCCTAACCCCTTTAAAGTTAGCCACCAGCTATACATGTTGAAAATGGGGCCGACACAGCATCTATTGCATCTCATATGAAACAGGGCTCGAAGTGGGAAAAGGGGGGCGGGGGGGTTGGCATGTCATACAGTCAGTCTCCAACTGGCTTATTTAAAAAAAACAAATTCTCCATTAACTATTTTTTTCCTGTTTCCACCTCACTTCCACTGATATGAAGTATACCTTCCATGGAGTTGGACATCTCCCACCCACACCTAGCCTTACAAGTGCAAATGTATGTGTAGTGAAATCTGCTAAAATGGCGACCTTAATATATATGCTACAGTTATGCATTGTTCCAACACCCCCAAACACACGTCAGTCAATATCAATATACAAGTTAATTTATAATTTATGTTAACCAATATAAAACCAGAGGTCACAGGTACATGTTCAGGAACATTAATATTACTATAGGAACATATTACTGTGTTTTTCTGACAATATATTTCTAAACAGTTTCATTACACTTACAGCTCCCTACTTTAGAGTTTGTACTACTACTACTGAGTGTTTGGTATTCAATCATTCCTGCATTAACAGCAAACTTTAAATCCTTACCTCACACACTAATTCCTCATCAGTCAAAATCACCTGTACTAATGTTCCTTCAGATACTTTGTTTTCAGCTTAAACGACGAGCAAGATTTGATATTTCCTGTCCATAGCAGATTGCATATTCTCACTACATTCTTTACAAATTAAAATGGACTATAAACAAACTGGATCATACCACTTTGTTGAAAATGATACTTTATTTCTCCTTCTTGGAGTACCAAATCACAAAAGAAATTACGCATTTATTCTTAAATCAACAAATGTGGGTATTTGATCTAATATATATATATATATCAGCCATTTACACAAGGTCAAAAGGAGACTGCATAAGAAAGTAACAGTATACCGTAGAGAAAAGGAACAGTGGGGTGGAAAAAAAGGCAACATTTGCAAGTATATTAAACTTTATTTGATGCAGTTCCATTTGTGAACTCAGTGCTATATACATTAAAGTGCTTTTTTTATTTTTTAGTTCTGTGCCATTATGCAAGTATTTTTTTTTACATTTTGAAAATGCTACAATCAATATATTTGTGCCATTGCTTCATTTCATCAGTTTAGGTTCATTTTCCCTCTGGTGCATAAAAAAAAAGTAAAGAGTTACACAAAAATCAGTGGGTAGGTAGGTCTCCTGTTCCAGGAGTAGAGAAAAAAGTTTGCATCATGCAAAACACACTCACACAGATATTAAGAAATAAATATAAGTTTAATACACTTAAGCAGCTGCACTACTTTTTCTTTGTGCCACTTCTCCTTAAGCTTTGACCTAGAAAAAAAACCCACACAATTTATCTTAATATACAATTTACAATCCGTAGATTAAGGCTATAACAAAAACACTGTTTAAAACATACCTCTATACAAAAGCGATCTGGGAATCTCCCATGCTTCTATTTCTTCTGTATCAGTTCTAATTTGTTTTCTTTTAGAAGACTTAACTGTTCCTTTCTTTTTTGGAGGTTTGTCTGGAATTTGTTTAAAACAGAAGATACAAAGTATTTAGCCAAAAGGATGCAACAGTTACTATTAAGAATTCAAAAGTGTATAAAGTCACATGCATGGAGATACATTAAAACATTCCCAATACTTGTGCAAAAGGTGTGTTTTATGGAACAAAGTTTCCCAACTTTCATGGATAACTATCCTTAGTAGATCTAAATATTGTACAACCACAATAAATATTTCCTTGTAGTTACATGGTGATTTTGTAAAGGTCTGAACAGCTTTATAGGTTTCATAGATATGGAAGAAGTCAATAAAACACACACATTATTATACGTTTTAATACGCAGTGTTGGATGTTCAACATAAAATACCTTGCTCTTTGATTTTGGCTGGATCTTGCAGATGATATGCAGGTTCGCAGATTTTTGGTTTAGCACCTCGTCCAACCCAGTACTCTTCAACAGTTGCCCCAGAGGTTTTCTTGGAATGTTTTCCTAATTAACGCAGATAGTGTATTGAAATACAGAAATGGCAAGTCTTGAATAACTTAATTATCATACAGTACTGCATCTATTTAGAATCAATATTACCATTGGCCAATTAACAGAAAAAGGAACCACGCTGGCTTCAAAATGCATGTCAATTTCATACACAGGTTCAGAAAAAAAAAGTACATTTGCGCACATCAAATATAGCTGAAGTGACTAAATTATAAACTCAAAGAATCTTTGAAGCAGAGGATTGTTTTTCCAAAATTGCTGGTAGTGTAAAAATTAGCTGTGTAATGGGAGGAACACCATACTCAGAAGACTCTTCAACTTACCACCCACTGCTTTCTGCTGAGATTTCTTCAGTTCAGTCACCTCTTTGTATCCTCTGTCAAACTTCTCATAATCACACTGCTTTATTCGGTGAACCTGTCCAAGGGTTTCACATGCACCTTTTTTCTTCACCTTTTGTTTTTCTTTGACAGGCCACCCAATAAGTTGGGCTGGGAATGCTCCTTTTGAAGGTTTCCACAAGATCCTTTTCTGAGCAATCTGCTTAAAGAAGTTACTTTTTCCAAGTTCCAGCTGCTGATCTGGCAGATCTTGAAAGTAATATTCTTCATCTTCACTCTGGTCATCAAAATCGTGCAAGTTTTCTTCCTCCAATACCCAATATTCTTCAGAATCTTCATGTTCAGACAAAGACTGACTCTTTCTTGGTTTCTTCTTTACAGAATAAAGCTTTCTCTTGCTTAGACCTCTTATGGGTACACCAATTGGGCGACTTCTGCTTGAAGCATCTCTAGCCTTTGATCTAGAAGAACTGTACTGGCTGCTAGCATGCTTCATCGGCAAGTCATCGTCTTTTAAAGAACCACTGCTTTGAATTCTCTCCCTTTCTGAGCTATCAGCATTTTTTCTGAAAGCATACAAACCTTTTCTGAGCATATAATCAGGCACAAAATAAGACACCGAGGCATTGTCCATGGATGACCCTTCATCCCTGGAAGAAAGTTCCTCAGATGTTACACTTAATACACTTGGTCGCTTTTGCTTCCTCTGAGACATGTATAAGTCATAATCATAGTTTGTTTCTACATTATCAAAGCAAGCCAGCCATGAAGATGAAGGGATTATCTTCTGCATAGAGTCTTCTGCCCACAAACTAGTATTTGTTACCTTTGGATCTCCATTACATATAGACTGGTTTGGAATTACTTTTTCTGGACACAGATCTGAGGCAACTATAAGTTCTTCACTGGCTTCTTCTTCTGATGCATCATTCCCTTCTGAATCTTCTTGAGCATCAACTTGTTGCACATTAAAGATAGGGCGAACAACTTGTTCCAACGGCACAGACTGAGGTTCACCCTCCACAGGGGTCTTTAATTTTAGATTCTGTTTCGATGATTTATTTGCTTCAAGCCTTGGTTCCTTGGTTTGTACAAATGAAGTCATAGTTTCTGTTTCTTGTACAGCATCAAGACAGAGTTTAGGAGGAGACTGCCTACAATCCTCTTTGTTGGAAAAGGAAACACTCTGTACAGCAATATCTTCCCCTTCTGGTCGAGGGCCATATAAAACACCCTCACAATAAAGGTCACGCTGCACTACATTATCTGGTATCTCTTTAACAACTGCCACATCGTATATTGGTATAGTTTCTTTATAAGATTTCCACATCTGTATAGCTGCAGGGGAACCACTTCCATACTCTATTCTTACCTCCTCTTTCTCATATGCATAGCTTCCTGGAGGCATGTTTCGGTACTGGGATGAATTGCAAGCATTTTTGTGAAAGTCCCTCTCTGGCAACGTAGTAACTGGTGACAATGATAATTCTACATTCTCCAAATTATTTTCATGTTCTGTGCTAATGCCAGAAGAACTGGATGCTGGATTTACTCCATCAGTGTCTTTACTTTCAGTAACCTGGTTCTTTTTGGCTGCATATTCTGGCTGTCTTGGGTCTGTCTGAGTTTCTTTGGTTTCAGTTCTCCTCCCTGGACTGCTGTAATGCCTAAACCTTGTGGCATGGTAAAACATGGGGGAGGGTGGATTGGGATTAAAATGAGGTCTTCGGTTCATTCTTAGGTTCATTTGATGCTGAGGAACATAAAACCCAGGGTACTCATGGAGCGCAACAGAATAGTAAGGGAAATAGGGGTTTCCTCCTCTGAAACCTGGAGTGCAAAGGAAAAATAAGTTGAAATTAAAAAGAATCACAACTCCCAATGTTTATCTGTTGCATAAAAAGCTGCTTTCTCTAACTAAATCTTGTGATAAATTATTGTTGCATGGCTATAATGCAGCCAAGTCCTTAACTGCCAAACAGTGGACAGATCCCTATCTGCCAGCCCAGGTTAAATAAAAATTTGGTTTAACTCATAGGCAAACATTTCCCAGAAACCCCCCCCCCCCTTAATGTTGCTGTATTATATTCAGGTTATATTAAGCATTAGGAGTTGGCACACTGTATAAAGTTAATCAGTATTGTATGTTCCTTCACAGTATGTGATGATACCCAAAATGTACTTTATATAGTGTATATACTATATAAAGTACATATGAATTATCAAGGGGCTCAGGGTATATCACATTAATATACACATAGTAATATATGCAGGTGTGCATTAGTGGTTTGGAGATTACACACAAAAAAACAAACCAGTGTGACTACTATATAACTAAACATACACCTGACACCCAATATACACTTATATATAGTGCACCATCTCCACAACTAGGTAACAAAGGTTATATTAAATCAACCTGTCATAACTCACAGTTACATCAAATAATACAAGAACATAAAGTATTTGTGTATAGCAGTATTTTGTGTCTACTAAAACTGAAGAAGCTTTATAAAAACCAAAAGGTTTTATTTTCAGCAATAAACCTACCCGGTCCAGGGACACAGTAGGGATTGTAGAGTTGGCTAAGGTACCAAGGATTTGGGAAAGGTAGTTGTGCGGTTGGCTGTGCATAAAAATAAGGTCTCTGTTGGGATGTAGAGTACTGCCCATTTTCTGGAGGAGGTGCTGCAGTGTTCATTTTGTAAGCTAAAAAAAAAAAAAAAAAATTTAAATGTATAACAAATGGTGGTACTAAAGAATAAAAAAAAATATATATATTGTTCATTGGTATGCAACATACCCAATCTATAATCTAATCAAAAAATGATTTTGTAAAATACCAAGGATAAAGCAATATCAGCAACTTGTACTCATAGTGAGAAAAAATGAAGTATATATTTGCATATAAAATAAATATTTATGAAGCTAGCACAACACACACTTCACACATTATAGGTGCAAACAGCAATGCAGTAAATAGGGATGCACATTAAATACCATATTAGAACAATACTAATAAAAAAAGGGGATAAAATACTACAAGGGATTCTACTTAAGTGTTTCACACACCAGTAAAGTTATATAAAGACACAGTTTCTGTCTGACTGGATACTTTTCTGCAAAAACTCTATAAAGTATTTCAAAACTTGATCTTAAAAGTAATTAAGTGGTTCTGCCCACAGCATCTATATTTGTTATCACTTTTTAAGACACAAAGCCCAAAATCAGAAACCAAAAACACTCACTGAAAAACAAATGCAGATATTAGCATTTCAAACCACTGCAAACACAATTCCATTAAAAAACTAAACTTCCTAAGCTACATTCAGAAACCAAATCTACTCACCTGGCTACATACAAAAGCACAACTAAATTTCCACCACTTCCCTAGCACCTGTTACACATTTATAAATTATCTAGCTCTTCCTAAAGACCAATTAGTTGACAGATGGGGATAATGGAAAAGAAGTCAGTTTCATGGCAAGGATTAGAGGAAAGAGGTGGTGTTGTTAATAAATAATGGACCTGAGAAGTCTCACCATACAATATTAAAAATAAACATCATATCACACATTGCAGAGGGGGAAGACAGAAAAATGTTGTGGTTTTATCTTGTTTTGCTTTAATCCAATTAAGGGCATATATATATATATATATATATATATATATATATATATATATATATATATATATATAGATAGATAGATATAAATATATATACCAACAGAAAGAACATTGTTTTATTTTTATACACACTGTCCCTCTTTAAGCGTTTATCTGCTTTGCCCCTTCTTCTTTGTGTTTACAAATGGGTGTGATCAGCAGTTTTTTCAGTCTGTGTTGCTGCTAACACATCCTTAAGTGTCGCACAATATGCTCCGATTCTGATTATATACTGCTATAAATATAGTGTAACAAGCATTTAGCATTATATTTATTTTTTATTATATATTGAGGCCTAAATTTAATAAGCAAGCAGACTGCAGGGAGATTGAAAAGTGGGGATGTTGCCCATAGCAACCAATCAGATTCATTTAACATACTGGAGAATGTGAGCTTGAATCTGATTGGTTGCTATAGGAACATCCCCACTTTTCAATCTCCCTGCTTAGGAAATTTAGGACCATGGGCTATATTAACTAAGCAGTCAATCAGACTCAAGCTCTTAAGCTGCCCATACACTATAAGATAAATTGTTCCCCTCAAATGGTTTTGCCCACTCTTGAAAAATCTTACGATTGGAACAATTTATCTTATAGTGTATGGCCTGCTTTAGTTTTATTTTACTCACTGGAGAATGTGAACTCAAATCTGATTGGTTTCTATGGGCAACATCCCCACATTTCAATCTCACTGCAATCTCTCTGCTTAATAAATATACCCCCAAGTGTCCATTATCATTTAGTTTACATTGTTGTGTAGGTCTGCTCATTGGTAGAATTTAACTTATTTTGGTTTGATGCTATTCACCATCCCTTTTAACATACCTCCCAACATTTGCCGGGCAGAGAGCGGGACAGACACGTCCCGCCCCCTGCCCAGCACAAACCAAGCCCCAACTCCACCCAACCCCTCCCCTACATGCCCAAACCCCACCCACCAGTGCCAAAGCCCCACATCATTATGAAAACAAGTTCTGTTTTAGTAGGTGATAGCACATGTTTATCTTTAGGTTAGCTACTTGATTCTGCTCATTGTGATATACCTTATACAAGGTTAACAATATAGAAAAAAAATATCTCTGTTAGTGCATCCATATTTTTATAAATGACCTACGTTTTTTCCTTTTTGTTGGGCAAGGCAGCAGAATTATATGGTTCTGGTTAATTTTGTGTATACTGTGGTTTTTTTATTTAAATTAATAATTTGCCCCTATGATGCAGTAGGGTAATACAGAATCCTGCGAATAGGTAAGAACAACAAAACAATTCACTTATTAGTCCAGTGGGACCCCAGTATCTTGTCTATTAATCACATCTATATTTTGTTTACATCTATATTTGTGGAAGTTTAAGTGGTTTGCATTTTATCTGTATATAAGAGTTTTGCACACACTTCTTTATTGCCAAGTTTTCTAAATAAAACTGAAACGTTGGCTACTTTGCTATCTTTTTAAAATAAATCACGTTAGTGCCATCAAGTAGAACTGCTATGTTACCACTACGGATGGAAGGGCACCCAGGTAAATAAAACTATTTTTTTTATTATGGAGGAGGGCCATCCTGAAGGATTGTTTATTTATATGTATATATACATACCCTCTAACTGTACCAATTTAGCTGGTACAGTACCAAATTTGACAGTCTGTGCCAGTCTGCATTGTGAATGGCAAGATCCACCCAAGGCCTAAATTTTCTTAGCAGGGAGGTTAAAATGTGGAATGTTTCCCTTAGCAACCAATCAGATTCAAGCTGTCAGTTTTATTTTACATGCTGGTGAATGTGTGCTCAAATCTGATTCCAACTTTTCAATCTCCCTGCTTAGTAAATGCAGGCCTGAGTAGGCCTACAGATTTTTTAATCACATATGATGGAGGGTATGTGTATATACAAAGCCAGATTAGGAATTGTGCGGATGGGACTATAGCCCCAGGTCTCCATCTGAAAAAGGCCCATACATACTGCCAATATTCACACCTCCCATTGAAATACATGAGGATGAATGTGAAACATCCACACTCTCCTGCACATCAGAACATCAGTGCCAGTGTGATAAAATTAATTTTGTTGTTCTTCAATGAGGAAAACAAAACTAGCAATCTTCCAAATATAATGTCTTTTTTTTTAATTTTTGAAATATTTATCAAACTTGAACATTTGCATCACATGCGAAATATGTAAAAATACAATCTCAGATAACAAGGCACATTTGAAGCAATTAGATACAGTAGGCAATTAAGGAGAAAACTGAGGTAATCAGCGGGAGGAGAGGGAGGGGTGGAGAAATCGAAAAAAGGAAACCTAATAAAGGAGAAAATCAAAAAGAAAGCAGTGCTAGAAAGCTGAGGCAGGACAGGAGTATAATTAGCCTTATACAATGTAGACACAGACGGAGTAATGTGTACACCCAAATATTTGATGGAGGTATGCGCTAATTTGAAATGAGATGAGATCAGGGCCTGGATGTCAGGATCATGCTGTGGGGAGATCTGCAAAACTTCAGATTTGTTAAAGTTAATTTTGTAGCCTGCAAAGGAACTAAACTGAGAAATAAGGGCCATGATGCAAGGGATAGAATGCCAGGGGTCAGAAATAAATAACAGCTGTTAAAGTTAATTTGAAAATAAGATCATAATAATAATAATGATAATATAAACCAATCTGGACTAATAGAATTTATATGAGAATTAAGAGCTGTTGCGCAATCTCCTATCTAGGTGGGGCACCTGCAAGGTTTCCTGGCTCGGAAGCTTATGTATCTGTTTCGCTCTATCCCTCTCCTGTCCCCCCTCCCCTGATTTGACTCCCCGGATTATTAATATCCCCGCATTATGTCGCTTTATGCTCAACTACGTTTGGCGCTCTAAACCCCCTCTCCAGTTCGGACAGGGGACTGGGGTTGCCGGATCTTGCTGCTTACCAAGCGGCATCTGTCCTGGCGCCACTTAGTGACTGGTTCCTGCCTCGTGGGGTCAAACACTGGGTAGACCTCGAACGGACTGCGCTTGCCTGCTTCCCCCTCCCCGACCTGCTCTGAACCCTGACGGACGCCAGACGGAATTTCTCCATTCCCCTAAGAACCATAGGTGACACGCTCCGGATTTGGGAAAAATATGCCCCTTCCCCTCTGGGGATATTGGCCCCTACTGCTCGACTCTCCCTGTGTGCCCTGGCCCATCTTATTCCTAACTTGCGGGTGGGGGGTTGGTTGGACCGGGGTATCTCGATCTTGTCAGACCTCACTTCCCCCCATGATGTCCTCCCCTTTGAAGTATTGACCCGTACATTCCACCTCCAAGATGTTCATGTCTATAACTACATACAACTTCAGCATTGGCTGGCCTCTACAAAGCGGCCTGGTGGTAGTTTTGGTCCTCCGCCTTCTGAAATTGTTAGTCAGCTGTCAAGGGCCTGCTCTAGGGGGGCCATCACGTTCTGGTATTCCCGGCTGGTGGCCCCGTCAGAGCCCCATAAGTCTCCCGCTCAGCTAAGCTGGGAGAGAGATCTTGGAGTGGTCCTCTCTATTCAATAGTGGTCCCAACTGTCCTCTAATGTGTTTAAATGTTCTCTATGTATGAACCATGTTGAAATGTTTTTGAAGCTGTTACACCGGTTGTATCTCACTCCCGCTCATCTACACCTTATGTGGCCGGCAGTTTCCAGTATGTGCTGGCGAAATTGTGGTCAGGTAGGGGACCTCATGCATGTGTTCTGGAGTTGCCCGGTTATCCAGCCGATCTGACAGGAGGTGTTTGACCTCGCCTCCCCTGATCTATCTGTGGCCCTGCTCCACCTGTTCCAAGATCTCAACCCGTCCATTAGTCGCTATGTTCTCGGTCATATTTTCATAGCCGCCAAAGCTGCTATAGCTCAAAATTGGAAGGACCCCAACATCCCTACTATGGCTAAAATCAGGAAGGTCAATTTTAGCTATGAAATGAAAACGAGATGTGTCCCTGGCGTGACTCTGACGTCTTCTCCCTTGATCTCGTGGTCAGAATTTGTGTCTAGGGACCTCGGTGGAGGGGCTGTTCCCACTGACCATCTGCCCTCCTCTCCCCACCTTTCTGAAACTCCTACTGGCAGAGAATTAAGAGAAGTTTGTAATAAAAGTTTGCTGGAATGGTGTCCCTGATGACCTTTCAAGATGTCCAAAGATCAGAATAGAACGTAATGGAGCAGCGGTCCAAAGAAAGGTGTTCACTATGTCGTAAAATCATTATCAGAGCAGCTACACCAAGATAGAAACATTCTGGCTGTGTTCCCCAAATTTGGGAGTTCTTATATAAAAATGACTTTTTCAACCAGCAACACCAGCAACCAGCTAAACATATAAAATAGCTAAGTCTCTCCACATAGACACAGTTCATGGTTAGCATAGGCTGTCACGGTCTTGTTGAATGTCTGTGTGTTCTATCAGGTCCTGTATAATTATGGCCATGGTTATATCACTGTACTAATGTCTAATACTGTTTCTCAATGTGCATGTGAGGGTGCATTTTGACTGTACTATTGCGATGCTATCTTGGCTATGTTATGTGACTCATGCTACACTTATAATTCTGTTTTCGTTACAAATGGTTCTCTAAGTAAAAATCTGTATACACTGAATACAACTTGTGCTTGGACATTACCTTCTTTAAAACAAGTAAAACTGTATTTCAGTAATAATTTACATTTGAACGAAATAAATAGGATTTAATAGGTGTCTGTAGCAGATATGGCAGAGTGGCAGTTGAGTTATCTGTAACATAAAGGGCAAAGTGGCAGTTGAGGTGTCTGTAGCAGATAGGGCAGAGTTACAGTTGATCTGTCTGGAAACAGATAGGGCAGTATGGCAGTTGAGTTATCTGTAGCATATGTGGCAGAGTGGCAGTTGGGTGTCTGTAGCATATAGTGCAGAGTGGCAGTTAAGGTGTCTTGAAACAGATAGGGCAGAGTGACAGTTGAGGTGTCTGTAGCAGATAGGGCAGAGTGGCAGTTGGGGTTTCTGTAGCAGATAGAGCAGAGGGGCAGTTGAGGTATTGAGCAGCAGGTCGGCCAGAGTGGTAGTTAAAATGTCTGTAGCAGGTAGGGAAATGTGACATTTGTGGTATACAGCAGAAGATAGGGCAGAGTGGCAGTTGAGTTATCTTGAAGTAGATAAAGCAGAGTAGCAGTTGAGGTGTCTGTAGCAGATAGAGCAGAGTGGCAGTTGAGGTGTCTCTGTAGCAGATAGGGCAGAGTGGCAATTGGGGTTTCTGTACCAGATAGAGCAGAGTGGCAGTTGAGATATTGAGCAGCAGGTCGGCCAGAGTGGCAGTTAAAATGCCTGTAGCAGGTAGGGAAATGTGACAGTTGTGGTATACAGCAGAAGATAGGGCAGAGTGGCAGTTGAGGTGTCTGTAGCAGATAGAGCAGAGTGGCAGATGAGGTGTCTGTAGCAGATAGGGCAGAGTGGCAGTTGAGGTGTCTGTAGCATACAGGGCAAAGTGGCAGTTGAGGTGTCTGGGTGCAGATAGGGCAGAGTGGCAGTTGGGGTGTCTTGGAGCAGATAGGGCAGAGTGGCAGTTGCTGTGTCTTCGAACAGATAGGGCAGTATGGCAGTTGAGGTGACTGTAGTATATAGGGCAGAGTGGCAGTTGGGGTGTCTGTAGCATATAGGGCAAAGTGGCAGTTGAGGTGTCTGTAGCATATAGGGCAGTGTGGCAGTTGAGGTGTCTGGGAGCAGATAGGGCAGAGTGGCAGTTGAGGTGTCTGTAGCAGATAGGGCAGAATGGCAGTTGAGTTATCTGTAGCATATAGGGCAATGTGGCAGTTGAGGTGTCTGGGTGCAGATAGGGAAAAGTGGCAGTTGATGTATCTGGGAACAGATAGGGCAGTATGGCAGTTGAGGTGTTGAGCAGCAGGTGGGCCAGAGTGGCAGTTGAGGTGTCTGGAAACAGATAGGGCAGTATGGCAGTTGAGGTGTTGAGCAGCAGGTGAGCAAGAGTGGCAGTTGGGGTGTCTGTAGCAGGTAGGGGCAGAGTAGCAGTTGGGGTGTCTGTAGCAGGTAGGGGCAGAGTAGTAGTTGGGGTGTCTGTAGCAGATAGGGCAGAGTGGCAGTTGAGGTGTCTGGGTGCAGATGGGGCAGAATGGCAGTTGAGGTGTCTGTAGCA